>CAJQZP010001267.1:0-112974 GCA_907164705.1 Parnassius apollo
CTGACAATTTCTTGACAGGAAAACCCAATACCTGATTTTGGCCCAAGCCGGGATTCTAACCTAAAGGATCTTACCACCACTAAACCAACATACTTTGTTGGTCAAAAATTTCTTCTTACGACACCCCCGGAGCAATATGGTGATGACTAAGTTACAAAAAATATATTTATGTACAGTACCGTATTGGTCCAGTGCCAGAAGTTCTTCCTCATCATACAGCCGCAGGGCTGACTCTTCGACGGAGTTTACCCGCGTCTGTAATATAAAATTGATGATTTGTAATCAAGGCTGGATGTTGGTGTCTAGTAAAATAATATTGTTAATCACAGTTGAAAAACTAATGTGGAATGCCTCGATTCCAGTAAAACGGGTCTCCGGTTCTCTACACTCTGCATACGTAACACAGCAACATTGCTGCTATTTTACGCTGGTATTCTGTGAACGTGATCCTTCCCCGGTTGAGCCGATTCGTTCATGCTGCTACCATAATATTGCTGCAGCGTGGCCACGTACAAAAGTTAAAAATGTAAAGTTACAGCCTATATACGTCCCACAGCTGGGCACAGGCCTCCCCTTATTTCTGAAAGGGTTTTAGGGCAAGGAAATGTCCGCCGCGCTACCCCAATACGTGTTGGCGAACTTCACATGTCTTCGAAATATTTTTTTCTCTTATTTCTCAGACGAGCAGGTTTCCTCATGATGTTTTCATTCACCGCCGAGCACGTGGTAAATCAGCACTTAAAATTGCAATTAACAATTTCATCGGTGCCGGTAGGGATCGAAGCCGGGTTACTCGCGTTCTGTTATATTAACAGCGAGCGTTAACCATCTGAGCTACCACGGCTCCCTGAGCAATTAACCACGTACAATCTCTTCATCAATTATGGTCAGATTTATATAAATCTTTATAAACACGGATGGATACATAGATAGATAAATAAATATTGAACTCTATATTGTACGTCATAAAATATAGAATAGAATAGAATCATTTTTATTCAAAATAGATTACATGTATTTCTTATTGAGAAATTTTTTACTTTTACCACTGTTTCCGAAAAACCTCTGTCCTGGGAAGAACCAGCAAGAAACCCAACGGGTCCTTAATTTATATAAAATTAATCTGCAATATAATATTTTATAAAATTGTTATGAAAATATTTAGTTAGGCAGTACAAAGTTATAGAAACAGCATGGAAGCTACTACCTCATTCCCATGGGTTATATCTTAATATATAATATATTATATATTAAGCTATATTTGCTTAATAAATATATGAACAAAAAAAGGAAATGTCGCTACGCTACAAGCGGAAGATATCGAAGCAAATCGCTTCAATTAAAAGAATAGCTTCGTTAGCCGCTCCTCAGTCCGCCGGGAGCTCTCCTCTTAACTTCTACCATGGAGGTTAGAGAACAGGAGAACGATCACTGCGTACTACAGCATAGCCCGCTTGTCCTTGGAAATTTGTAGAATGTATAGCGGCCCTGACGTCGGTAAGTAGTGACTGCGAAGTTAGCTGTTTATGAGTACAAGTAGATGAAGTTGGTTGAATAATGTACAGATTTCATTCGCGGCATTGGTGAGAAAATTTTCATGTTCCGTAATTTTTTAATTTTTGACAAAAAGAAACATTAAAAAATGGAGAAATATTTTATTGTGCGTGGATGTGCAAGTGATTGAGCATCTGATCGGAAAAATAGACTGAAAATGACTTTTATTGAACGAACTTAGTGATCGCAGCGCCTCACTTATGGTGTCCATATTTCCGGGACATTATTTTCTACGGCGATCGTTCTCCTGTTCTCTAACCTCCATGCCTTCTACGGTCACAGAGAAAAGAGAAATGGGTTACAATGGGCGTTCTCACTAAAATCGATTATTTCCGGACAACCTTTATAAAATAAGTTCAACTTAAGAGGTATATAAATTTAGAGAAATACTTTTACCGCTAAGACCATATGACTCAAATAGTTATGAACATAGAAGAGGGGAAGAAAAGCCGTGGACGACCACTAATAACCTGTCTGCAAAAAAAAAGCGACCTGAAATCTACTAACATGTCAGAAAGCACAACCCACAATCGCACGACGGGGCGCAAGATTACTAGGAAGGCTGACACCAATCGAAATAGAATAATAGCCAGGGGAAAAAAGAAAAAAGATTTCAATGTAGCTATTTGATGACATTCCAACTTTTTTTTATAGGATAGGGTGACAAACGAGCACACAGTTCACCAGATGGTAAGTGGTTGCTGCGGCCCGTAGACATCTACATTTTATCCTCGATTACGAATCAAAATGCAGATGCGTTGTCATCCGTGAGGACTAAGATGGAATGCCTCGTTTCCAGTAAAAAGGCTCTTTGGTTCTCTACACTCACCATATGAAACACAGCAGCGTTAAACTGCTATTTGACGCTGGTATTCCGTGAGAGCTTTTTATATTCCTTGTTCCAAAAATAATAAAATAATTTCCATATAATGGTTTCAGAAGTCGCGAGCGTTAATAGTTCTATACTCTAGTTTTAGTATCGACTTCGGAAAATATTATTAAGAAATTATTTTACTGTTTTTAGTTGTTTTAAGTAGACTTTTTTAATAAAAAAAATCGGCAAACGAGCTCGCAGCACACCTAATGGTAAGTAACTACCGTCGCACATGAACAACTCCAACATCTGAGAAATTGTAGGTGCGTTGCCAGCCTTTTACAATAGAGTAGGCTCTTTTCCTAAAGGTTCCTAAGTCGCATCGGTCTGGAAAAATTGCTGGTGTTAGTCGATTCCACATAGAAGTTGTGCGAGGAAAGTGTTTTTATTTTAAGTCTATCTCTGTATCTTAAGAATTATAATGAAATTGAGGAATTGTTCGTAAAGATCACTTAATCGCTCGTGTGTGAACACACACACACGCACGCACGCACGCACGCACGCACTCACGCACTCACACACACAGACACACACACACACACACACACACACACACACACACACACACAAACACACACACACACACACACACACACACACACACACACAGACGCAATTTGACCTTACATTAGAATTAGTACCGTATTATCACTTTTTAATTTCACTTTATTTTTTACTAACAAATTTCTTTATAATAGTAATATACTTACATTATAATACTAAGACAATAGATGGGGAAGTCTGAGGCCTGTAGCACAGTTTTTACTAACACAGACTTCAGAGCTCAAAAATAATTGTAACAATAATGTAATGTATGTTAATAAATTTCATTTCATTTCATCTACAAAGACCATCAGCTTTTCATTTCACCCTGCCATCCATTACGACACCCTCGGTACAATATGGAGTAGTGGCTACTCTGAAACCACCACTACGCGGCGATTCATTAAGTACCACTTAACTAACAATGAATAGAATATACCATACTCCCTGCCTCACCTCGTCAGTACTCAAGTGGTTGCTGGAGTCGATCTCCTCGGTGCGTCTGAGACGTACCCTCGACGCTAATTTGGCTTGTCTGGACTCGCAACGACCTGAAACAAAAACCTTATGTACATTAACTCATTTACAGCGTGGTAAGTTCAGAGAGTCCAGTTTTATTTCAGCAAAAGAATTAGGGTTCCACGCAAAAATGTTAAAACCCATGAAATACGATCTAAATAAATAATAAGCGAACAAAGCCGCGGGGAACAGCTAGTAGCAATTCTATGAATATATCATTGTGTATCTATGTTTGTAATTTGTATCTTAGTACGTAGATATAATTATGATGCATATATTATGTGAATATAGATATTTTGAATGCAGTTGTTTGCATTTTTTACTCATAATAACTTCTCTGTTTAGCCTCGAGGTCTAAACAGAGAAGTTATTGTTTACTCTCTGTTCTACTAGTCTAGTGAATGCCTTGTTGCATTTAGTTGTTATGTTTAACCGACTTCAAAAAAAGAGGAGGTTCTCAATTCAACTGTATTTCAGAGCTTTTCTCTGGGTGAACAGATTTTGATTATTCTCCTTTTTGATTTCTTAAATTTACGCGAACACTACACATTGAATAAAACTAAATTTACGGATTTTATCGCGTTTATTTCACTACTTTTACTTATTTTTAATTCCCGACGTTTCGGGTGCTTTACAGCAACCATGGTCACGGGGGGGACTGAGATGTTTGACGTCCCAATGTCATAGTTATCCGGCTACCTTCAGTTTTTGAATATTAATTTTTGGTCCGATTTACGCAAAACGAGCTTATAGTATACATGAAGTCTTGCAGTTATATATATAAGCTCGTTTTGCGTAAATCGGACCAAAAATTAATATTCAAAAACTGAAGGTAGCCACTAACTATGACATTGGGACGTCAAACATCTCAGTCCCCCCGTGACCATGGGCGCTGTAAAGCACCCGAAACGTCGGGAATTAAAAATAAGTAAAAGTAGTGAAATAAACGCGATAAAATCCGTAAATTTAGTTTTATTCAATATTCTCCTTTTTTATCCGAAAGCTGGTGCTTCTCGTGAGGCCTCATATAAATGTAATTAAGATCTGACCAGTAGTTTTTGAGTTATCGTTAATAATGCGTATTTAATTGACTTAGACAACATTGATGATGTTCTCATTTTATTTATATTGAAGTTGATTGTACAAATTTTTAATTTTACTACTTGTTTGTACTTTGTTTATCAATAAGGCCGTAATAAATAAACAAATACCACTTTGTATATTACCTGGGGACGGCGGCAGCAGACCTTCAGGCACCTCGCAGCTGTCCCCCAGTAGATGAGCAGCTCTCGCATATTGGCAACACCTGCAAGTCATACCAGCGTATTTAATCATAATCATCATCCCAGCCTATTAGTCCTATTGAACATAGGCCTCCTCTATATAATAATGTTACGTGCTTGGGGTTAGTGACCATAAAAACTGCCGATTGAAATACTAATAACATAACCCAATTGTACTACTGATCAATTTAGTTCACAGTTGTAGGTATGTATAAAAATTGAATGTATCTTGACGATCCATTGTAATATTATAGGTAAGCTTTAATAAATATGTATACATGTGTATGTATTATGTGTGTATGAATTCATGTATGTGTATGCGTACATGCAACATTTATGCATATATGAAAAATACCGTTGTCCTTTAAATTACTGCTAACTATTACTATTGCTTTGTGATATTAGAAATAGTATATTTGTATTAAGCTATTTATTTATTTTCTTTATTTTTTGCACGTTAGTAAGTAAGAGAGCAATTTTTTTTCTGCCAACAAATTGCTGAGCAGTTTGGCAGACTGTAAAACTGTAACTGTGTGAATTTTATGATGTTAAATAAAAAAATAAATAAAAATTTCCTCTGTCGCCTTCTAAGGTACCCACGGAATTTTCTCCCACTGACAATTTACAACATAAACTGTCACACAGCTGTGTATCGCGCAGGCGAGTAGCTGGCACAGTAAGTATGCCACGCAGTTGTAACTTTATATACGACAATAACCAATACGAGAAAAAGTTGTATACTTGTCTGAAATATTATTCAAATCACGTAAAGTTATACATTTGTCTGAAGTAAAATTCAACTCACGTTGACAAAATGCATACACATAAATAATAACAGCGTTTTCTTAGTCCAATTAAAAAAAATTGGTTGACCCTGCAGGCCATCCCTGGAACTTCCCGCTAATTTTTAAATGCAAAGCTCTCCGAATTTCACCAAATTATGTTGCGAAATCTCGAAGTTATGTTAAAAACAGTTTTTTTCAAATTCTTTCTCCTCCGATATCTCACGAACGAATGAACCTATTTTTATTTTCCAAACGGCGTTCGACGTCATTTTTGGAGGTTAAGAGCTGATAATTTTTTGAAATCGGTCGGTAAAGCCGTTCAAAAGGTTATTCCAAAAAAAAAACAGCTTTTTAAAATTTTTATTGAGATTTCTCAAAATCTACTCGTCCAAATCAGTTCATAAAAGTAAAGTAAAGTTACAGCATATATACGTCCCACTACTGGGCACAGGCCTCCCCTCATTTTCTGAGAGGGTTTTAGTGCAAGGAACGCCGCCCAACGGCGAACTTCACATGTCTTCGAAATAATTTTATTTTCTTATTCCTCAGACATGCAGGTTTCCTCACGATATTTTCCTTCACCGCCGAGCACATGGTTAATTAGCACTTAAAACTGCAATTAACAATTTCATTGGTGCCGGTCATATTATCACCAAATCTATTCCACATTGAGATCTTTAGAAAGCCGCAAACCGCATCTCAATCCACCAAGACGTTCAAAAGTTATGAAAGATATACTTAAACACACACACACATATATATATATATATATATATATATATATATATATATATATATATATATACTTACATCCGTACGGACGTCCATGTGAAATTAGTCAGAATAGCCTTCTGGGATCTCAAAACGTCGAGATCTGATGAAAACTCGATTTTCGAAAATCGGGGTGAAACCAATAACTTCCCTAAAAAATTCAATTTCAGAGTTGGATTGTCGAAAGCAACGTCCGCGTTTTACAAAACAGAGAACTAGTGTTCTGAGCCACTCGCAGTCGACAAATAAGTTATAGAGACTTAAGCTTAACTTAGCTCGTCTTGTAGAATGTATATGTCTGCGTGATAACATATAGGGATGTAAGTCTACATGTCCACTTGCCTGGCGGTGGTCACACATATCTCGGAGTCCCGTTCCGAATAATTGACGCTCGTGTCGCACGGATCACTCTGTTGGGGAGTTGACACTTCCACACGAGGTTGTTCCACCCTGAAATAAATGTAAAGATCTTGTTGATTTTTTCTTGTAAATTTTTTCATAGCATTGGGTGACAAACGAGCACACAGTCCACCTGATGGTAAGTGGATGCTGTGACCGATGAACATTCACATTTATCCTCAATTAAGAATCAAAATGCAAATGCCTTGCAATCACTGAGGACTATGATGGAATTCCTCTTTTCCAGTAAAACGGGACTTCGGTTCTCTACACTCACCACACGAAACACAGCAGTATTAAGCTGTTATTTGACGCTGGTATTCTGTGAGAAGGTATTCTTCTCCGGTCGAGTCGACCCATTCGTGCTACAACCATAATATAGCTGTAGCGTGGCTCTACTATATAAAATTTAACTATTAAATACTCGTAACGTTAGCAAACTTCCGTTGAACACTACAAAGTCACGAGTTTTTTAGACTACAAGTACACCATCATTACAGCCCTTCACAAGTCCACAGCTGTCGGTGGGCTTCTTCACAGATTGCCACATATGGCGATATTTGCCATAGTTGCTACGTTTGAAAGGCGGGTTAGCACCTGCAGCTTTTAATATTTAAAGATATTATGAGTAATACTCCCCCATAGATTGCCTCATAGTGTGCCTACTATGGCCTATTGGCTGCGGTTTATTTAGCCACAGTTGCTACTGCTGCGCGCCACAAATAACGCCTGGTACATGGCGACACTAGTTACCACTAGCGCCATCTAGTATCGAGTAGCAGAACTAGGAGAGTCAAGATTCTTCTAGAAATTTCCATGGAAGAACTTTCTAGAACTATTGACACCTAGTCAGTCGGGACCTGTATGTACTCGAACATTCTAGATGTTTCTACAGTAGAAGGTTCTGGAACCATCTGAGGCCCTATATGAGGCCGGTACAGACCGCGACCCGGGCAGTATTGAATTGGCAATACAAGCGAATACTTCGAAGCGACACAACTGCGAACTAAAGTATTCAGTAGTACAATTGTTTTTTGTTATTAGTGTGGTTTTAAGTTGTAATTAGTGTTCTGTAATTAAAGTGTCTATTTTGGTAATTCACGCGGCAGTTTTTGATTGCCTCGAACCCCAAGCACGTAAAACTATGTTTGGCAAGCGGTTTGGTAACCGCAGCTTTTTATTATTTTGAGTTGTTAATAGAAAGACGCTGTTGCCTACCACCAGGTTTGTTACTCTCTGTCGTCTGTTGAGGGTAGAAGCGCCTCAACCTTCTTTCAGTATATATCATAGTCACCGTACACGGGTCCGAATGGAGTGACGAATACTTTCACGCCACCACCACACAGCGATTCCTATAATTAACGCTGTAATAACCTTGCTTCGGAAGCTGTGGAGAGTACGTAAGGCAATACTGTATGCTTCGGAAGCTGTAAAGAGATCATAAGGAAATCCTTAGATAACGACATTTTGTACAATATTTATAGACGAAACAGAACCTTCTAAGAAATAATGGTTGTTCGCACATAATTCAGTCTTCATAACGCGGATAGGAGAAATTTTTATAAATTCTCCTATAATTCTAAGAGCTTGGTTCTGAACTAGATCAAGTTTAAATAATCGCTTTTAAGGCAATCCTGCATGCTTCGGAAGCTGTAGAGAGAATGTAAGGAATTCCTGCATACTACGGAAGCTGTAGAAAGTAGGATAGGTAATCCTACATGCTTCGGAAGATTTAGAGTGCGTAAGATAATCCTGCATGCTTCGGAAGCTGTGGAGGGAAGCATCTACTTAAGGCAGATCTCACCTGACGTGCACCTCCTGAGTGCTTGTGTCGGTCGTGTCGTCGGGCAGTTCTTTCAACTCGGGTTTCGCCTCCAACGGACTGGGGAGCTCCGCTGGGCTCAGAGATGACGTGTCGTTCTGGAATGAAGACAGCGTTTGTCTTTGAGAATCGTATGTCTACGGTTATTAGCGAAAATATTTGTAAGTAAAGAGGAGAAATGATTTGCTAAGATTCGTATTGTGGAGAAACATGGAAACAGACTACTTAACAATAAAAAAAGATACCGAAGCGTTGTCACCTCAGAGGACTGAGATGGAATGCATCACAGCGTGTAATCCATCTGGCTCTCTCCATCCTTCAGAAAGAGATATTATTATGTAGTGGCACTGTAGGATTACCCACAATATTTCATCTTACGTGGTTTTATATGTGGTAGAGCCATGGTGCAGTTGTGTTAGTAGTATAGTTGTAGCACGAATGGGTCGGCTCGACCAGGGAAGGACCACGCTTTCACAGAATACCAGCGTCAAATAGTACCTTAATGCTGCTATGTTTCGTATGGTGAGTGTAGAGTACCGGGTACCCTTTTTCCTGGAAATGAGGCATTCCATCTTAGTCGTCACGGCTGACAACCCACCTGCATTTTGATTCGTATTCGAGGATAGACGTAGATGTCTATGGGCCACAGCAGCCGCTCACCATCGGGTGGACTGTGTGCTCGTTTGTCACCCTACCCTATAAAAAGAAAAGTGGTAGATTAAACAATCCGGAAATTCTGGAATCATTGCGGTTCATCGTGCGCGCGTGGACCTACCAGTTGCTCGCACATATCTGTTAAAATACGCACCAGTTGTTCGCGCAGCTAGAGTGCTTAACGTCGTAGCACAACGACTGGACATATTTTACTTGTACATTGGCGGAATTCGAGAGGGTGACATTGATCTATTTGTCATTTTTACATTAGTGACCACATTGTTGCATTAGGCTCCACTCCTGTAATAACAAATGTGTTAGTAAATAAATAAATAAACATCGTTCCGTGGATGTCGTAAGAGGCGACAGGGGGAAAAACCCAAAAGATAGGTAGCTGCATCTTCCTTATTTTAAAAAAAAAAACTGTTGTTTGCCCACCCACCAGCCCAGCGGGGGAGCTATATCAGGCAACCTTATGGGGAGGCCTATGTTCAGTAGTGGACTTTAATAGGCTGTGACGGTAGACATATGGTTAGGGAGGAGGAAAAGGGGGAAAAGCAGACCGACGTATACAAACAAATTTTATTAAGATAGACAAAAAGTTCTTTTTTCTTTCTTTCTTTTAGGACTAGGCACTAGAATTTCTCCTGTATCATGGAAGAAGTTTACATACCTACATAAATTGCACAAGGATACACATCCAGAACCGGAAAAATTATTTGTAGGCCATACGAATGCTTTTTTCGTGTGGGATTCAAACCCGCGACCTTCAGTCTTTGCTAAGCGACTGCACTAAGGAACCGTCAAATCGTCCGCATATTACGAGTATATTATTGTGAGGGTTCTTAGAGGTGGGAAGACTTTTTGGCCGTGGCAGGAAAAGGGAAGATCTTCAGCCGGACAAGGTGTTCAGCCCGGGGAGCGTTCAACGCTCCGTGTGGTAACACAGAGCTACACTATATATATCGCAGTACTTCAGAATTTTGATAGCGCGATTTAGGCTTCAGTATGTTTCACTTATAGTGCGACGCGATATCACAGCGACCAGTTGGACGAAACTACTCACTTGCTCTGTTCGCGACATATCCGCGTCGTTGTCCAGCTCACCAGCCGGCTGCGTGGTGGACTCGCACTCGTCTGTAAACGTCACCATTAGTCAAACAACCGAGGTATGTCATTTGAACAAAATTACAGGAGCTTTCACTAAATTTATAGAAAAAAGGTGACAAACAAGTCCATCTAATAGTTAGTGAATACTGTGGCCCATATACACCTACATTTACCCTCTATTATGAAACAAAATGCAAATGCATTGTCATTCCTGAGGACTAAGGTAAATTGCTTTCCAATAAAAATGGTCTCCAGTTCTCTTTACTCATTATACGAAACAAAGCAGCATCAAGCTGTTATTTCAGCGAGTATTTTGTGAGACCATGATCCTGCCCTAGTCGAGCTGACCCATTTGCGCTACAAACATAATATAGCAAGCGTGGCTCTATCATATAGATACTCTAAGTCCTCCACCACACTCATCATCATCACCATCATCATCATTACAAGTCCAGTCGAGCTGATCCATTCGTGCTACAAACATAATATAGCAAGCGTGGCTCTATCATATAGATACTCTAAGTCCTCCACCACACTCATCATCATCAGCATCATCATCATTACAAGTCCAGTCGAGCTGATCCATTCGTGCTACAAACATAATATAGCAAGCGTAGCTCTATCATATAGATACTCTAAGTCCTCCACCACACTCATCATCATCACCATCATCATCATTACAAGTCCAGTCGAGCTGATCCATTCCTGCTACAAACATAATATATCAAGCGTAGCTCTATCATATAGATACTCTACGTTCTCCATCATACTCATCGTCATCATTACAAGTCCACTGCTGAACACAGGTCTCCCCCAAAGAATGCCTCAAAGCACGGTCCTGAGCCACCTGCATCCATCGACTTCCTGCATGTCTTACTAGGTCGTTATTACATCTAATGGGAGGCCGCGCTGTACTTGGATTACCAGTACGAGGTTGCTACTCGAGAACCTTTCCTCCACATCGGTTGTCGGTTCTTTCTGCTACAACCATAACAATCAACAAGGGAAAGATCTAGCTCTCACGGAAGACGAACATAAAATAGCAACAGAATGCTGGTGTGTTTGATACGGTGAACGACAACACATTACATCTTAGTCCTCAGAGGTGACAACGCATCGGCATTAGGATTCTCAATCGAGGATAGATGGTTCGACTCGACCTGGGAAGAACCACGCTCTCACAGAATACTAGCGTATTTCGTATGGTTACTGTAGTATAGAGAACTGGAGACCACTTTTACTGCTGGAAACGAAACACTCCATCTTAGCTACGCAAAGGTGACAACGCATCTGCATTTTGATTCTCAATCGATGATAGATAGACGTCTATGGGCCACACACAGCATCCCCTTAATATTATATAAAAAAACTTACCAGAAACCTCCTCCTCGGGTATAGCCCTCGCGGACTTGTCCTGCGCCCGCCTCCTGACCAGCTCGGCTATGACCCCGTGCAGCTCAGCCAGCCTCGCGTCGTGAGCTCTGGCTGCGCTGGCCGCCTTTTGCTTCTCTGCAGCCAGAGCTCTCGCCAAGGCGTCCCTTTCATTGCGGAGGGTCACCACATCTTCTTGACGGCTGCTTTGCGATGCTACCTGTAAAAAAGATTTTTTTCATTTAATTTGGTATATGGTGGGATCCTTTTTACTGCGTAGGAGCCTGGTCTGTGAGGTATAGAGAGGCAGTATAACTGCAGACTATGAGGCATTCTACCTTAGTCCTCAAGGATTACAACGCGCCAGGAGCTTTTATTTGAATGTGGTGGTGGGAAACATAGTGGACATATGTTTATGTCTTGCAGTAGACTTACCACCAGAATATAATCAAACTGAAAGTTCGTGTTGCAACTATAATATTGCAGCGTGGCTCTTACACGTGTGAATTAATTTTTTAAAAAAATTAATTCAATGAGTGATAGCGCTGAAGCAGATATATTCTTTAACATTATATTAAAGCGAATTCTAGCGACATTTTCTTACTTGTTACAAGGATACATAACTTACAAGTCTTATTTATACTAGTTTAAGTTGAAAGATAACTGTAGGCATGTGATTATCGTTTAAATTTGACCCGGGCCGCATTTATAGTATTGATGATTGCAATCACATTTTTGAATGATCCGGATCAAACAAACGATTGGCATGACCTATATATCCTGTGACCTATGATTGAATGTTTACAGGAATTGTAAATGCAACAAGTGTAAAATTAAAAACTAGTATTCATATAAAAAAAGGAATCATTAAAATCGATTCAACTAGGAGAAAGAGTTCACACATAAAGGTAAAACACATCAAAAAAAAAATCAAAGTAACTGAGAACCTCCTCCTTTATTGAAGTCGGTTTAAAAAATTGCGCGAAAGGGATTTTTTCTACTTCAACCGAACCGATTCATTTGTATGATCAACCCGACTCTGTTCATAGGACGAAGCAATACCTACTTGAACAATCGGGTAAAGCAACACGGGTCGCCGAAGAACTGGACAGCGGAACAATTATTTATAGGCCATACTAATACTTATTCCGTACAGGATTCGAACCCTTAGCGGCTCTTAGCACTACAACTCATTGCAAAGCCACGCGACAAGGAGTCGTCTTATCAATTAAAAGTGTTCATTCTTAGATAGCTTCACTACCACATATCGACCCGTCGGTGTCGTAAGGGTCGACAGAGGATAATTAGAACGGAAGATGGGCAGTATCATCTTCCTCATAACAACCCAAAATAATAATAGCCATGCTGCAGTTATATTAGTAGTATAGTTGTAGCACGATGAGTCGGCTCGACCGGAGAAGGACCACGCTCTCACAGAATACCAGCGTAAAATAACAGCTTAATGCTGCTGTGTTTCGTATGATGAGTGTAGAGAACCGGAGACCCTTTTTACTGGAAACGAGGCATTCCATCTCAATCCTCACGGGTGACAACGCATCTGCATTTTGATTCGTAATCAAGGATAGATGTAGATGTCTATGGGCCGCCCTTACCATCAGGTGGACTGTGTGCTCGTTTGTCACCCTATTCTATAAAAAAAACTGTGATTGCCAACGCGTCTGCCAAGTGTGGCAACTATGGCAAAATCCTCCCTATAAGGTCATCTATTTTGGAGGCCAAGAATATAATTACATTCAGCAGTAGAATTTTATAACGTGGTACGGCTGCATAGTCGCACTTTATGTTCTATCAGGAAGAAGCTGCTCATATTCAGGTTTGTTTCCCTCTGTGGCCTCTTACGACACCCACGGGATGATATGGGGTGGGGCATTCTCTCACCCAGCAACTATATATATATACGAGGCGATCGCTACCATGGTGTCTCATGTATAATTAACTTGGACTAGATTGTAAATTATTTATTATACCTTATTCTTTTTAAAAGATCTCGCTGGGTTTCTTGGTGATTCTGCCCAGGCCAGTGGTTTAATTCTAAACTATTGGTTTAACGATAAATTACTTATTAAGTAAGCATAACTTGCAATTATATTAAGGAAGAATTATTTTATTCTATTTTAGCAACATCTGCTTTTTAAGCACACAAGGTCAGGGCTATAGCCAAATTACGTATCGTCAGTCACCACCACCGCCCCATAAATATCTGCAATACCAGAGTAGTTGGAGCTGCCACACAGTGCGTAGTACGGCATGCATTACCAACCGGCATTAAGGACGCACCCGGACGCACGTTCGACTTCCAGTCTGAGTAGGGGGGTGATGTGGCGGCGCTGTCATCGCGTCCCAGACGAAACGTACCGAAACGTAAATCACGCTATCAAAGTTCCTAAGTACTGCGGTGTATATAGAATAGCTCCGAACTACCAAAAGGAGCACTTTCCCTTTTCCTTCCACGGCCAAACGTTTAAGGAAGGGATGCACACTTTCCTTAAAGACCTCTAAATGATGTCCTTATGCATCCCTTTAAGTCAATTAAGTCTAAAATAAGTTATTTATATTACGTACATTTGCATCATTTGGTACATACTACATACACACCGCACGCTATTATAATTAAAGGACGAATGGGACGGCTCATGAAATAGCAGTTTAATGCTGCTGTGCTTCGTATGGTGAGTGTAGAGATCCGGGGACCCTTTTTACTGGAAACGAGGCATTCCATCTTAGACCCCACGGGTGACAAAATATCTGCATTTTGATTCTTAATCGAGAATTCTTATCATCAGTTGAATTGTTACACCACCCCTTTTTCTTTTGTCACCTTAAATCTATAAATTAAAAAAAAATACGTGTGGCACTCGGTGACTGCCGCGGTAAAGCTATTGCATAGCATTTTTTATCAACTTATGCAATTATAATTATTTATTTATTTTATTCATGCAGTTAAGTCTTTGATATTAAATCAAGTTACACTTTTTGAGCGTGGTGACCGATAAGAAAACAATTTTTTTTCTCTTATTGAATAAATGAGAAGTTAATATTGTTTAAAATATTTTTAATATCTTACAATACATGTAGGTTATTCAGGAATTTTTATCATTGAGTTAGCAGCTAGTGTACACGCATACGTCTAGTCGCACGCACACAAACACCGTGCCGAAGTCTGCCGAGTGCCGAAGTCTGCCGAACTGAAACGACGTTAGACGATGCACGGCTTTCAACGCCACACCTCCGTGCCCGTCGGAGTGGGGAGCGTGAGGTTTTTTTTTCGTTACGGAATTTCTGGATTCGGTCCCCGCGCTCAAGGACCGCGATAGATAGACTATGCAATAGCTTAAAAATCTGACTTTCTAACTCCGTTTCAACATCTCAGAGAAATACTACTGTGAGACATACACCTGCAAAAAAACCTACTCGTTTGTGAGACCGGCAACGCACCTCCAATTCACCTGGTGTTGCAGATGTTCATGGGCGACGGTTACCACTTGCAACGGCGGTGACGGTGACCACTTGGTGAACGTAGGCCTCCCATAGATTGACTCATAGGGAGACATTCGCTACAGTTGCCACGCTTGACAAGTGCGTTGGGAACCGCAGTATTTTTTTATTTTTAGTCGTTAATATGAAGACGTCGCGGCTCATCCCCTAATTTGTTTTCCCCTATCGCCTCTTGAGACACCCACGGGATGATATGGGGTAGTGGATATTGTTACACGGCCACTATACGATAGAAAAACTAACAATATAATATAAAACAACAAACAACGCAATAAACGCTAGGAAGCCGGCAATAAAGCGCAGTCCGGCGCACATCAAAAGCGACATAAAACTATTTTCGAAGCTAGAATCCGGGACACTCCGTTCTAAAATTTAATATCGAATACTTGGTTGTGTGTGACAATCAGACACAAATGTTTTTTGCAGCCTAAGGTGGGTGGACCATGGAAGGCCATGCTCCTTCGAAAGACAATTATTAAAATGTCGTAGTTATTGCCATGTGATGACAAATTCCTTCTACTTACGCAAACACTCATCGAATTAAAAATCACAGACGCGGCGGCGAATCGCTCGCGTTACTATTTTGTCAGTACGGTCCCTCGCTTCATTGATTTCGGGAATAATTCAGGAATAAGGTGTAATTGGATACTGTGGCCTATACACATCCATATTTATCCTAATGCATATGCGTTGTCATCCCTGAGGACTAAGATGGAATGCCTCGATTCCAGTAAAAAAAGATTAAAGTAAAAACGATTCCGGTTCTCTACACTCACCATACAAAACATAGCAGCACTAAGCTCCTATTTTACGCTGGTATTTTATGAGAACATGGTTCTTCTGTGGTCGAGCCAACTCATTCGTACTACAACTACAATATAACTGCAGCGTGGCTCTACCACGTAAAAATCTAAATCTTTTAATCATGTTTCTTACACAATTAATCAACACAAAACAAAATAGAAATATAAGGTAAGGATCACCTCAGTCGCAGGGGTTATCATCCATGAATTCCCTAATATTATAATAACATTTTATATACAAACTTAGTTTAATAAAATTTTTGAACTTTGAGCAGGTAAACTTTTGTATCATATTTTTTGAGATTTCTTTTATTTTACCACGCAAAAATGATTATGAACGACATATCAACCATAGACAAAAATGACTTCTACACCTACCAGGTGTATACCATTCTGGCCAGGAGCTGGTGGCGCGGTGACAGGCCGCAGACTGGAGTACCTCCACGACGACTCCCTCGATATCTCCTCCTCCCCAACATTGGGGCAGCACAAGTACCAACTTCTACTCCTTCTCACTCCTGAACCAGAGTCTAGTTGTGTTAGAGGAAGTCTTCCAACAACTTCCAGCTCCGCGAGCAGGGGTTCCTTTTCTTTAGGCTCGGGCATGGGGAAGGTACCAGCTGTAGAATACGTCTCCTCCAGTTTTCTTTCGGGATTTGGCCTAGGGAAGTCCTGGCAATCCCTCCGGTCCCTCAACGGAGGCACTTCCGCCACCGGCCCGTCGTCGACCACCTCATTCGACTCTACGTAATCGCTCTGCTCGTTCTGGTTCGGGTTCGGCTCCTCGGTCGGATTTTGGGAATCCTGGCCGCCATTCTTCCTCTTCAGGCGCTCGAGGTCGGCGTAATAGTACGCCGTGGAGCGGGGCGGTTCGGCCGTGATGGTTCTCGTACCGGCCATTTTTATTTACCGTTTTTCGGTACGGTATACCGGTTAATTTTTACACTTACATAGTCAACTTGAGTTATAGTCTTGCCAACGTTGTTATTTTTGCTTGTGTGAATATTATAATGTTTATTTACCAATAATTAAACGTGCTACAAAGACCTTTTATAATAATTGGAAAAAGTTTAGTTAGTTTTTATAATTGAGTACCGTGAAAGACATATTGATAAAGGCCAAAAAAAAATGGTTGAAATAGTAACTAAAAAAAATCGATTGCGTAAAAAAAGTTTACTTAAAAGAGAAAACAATTATACCCCATGTCACTTATACAAAGCTAAATCTAATCCAACAACACCCCATATGTTAAAATCCATCAAGTCATTTGGACTGCAGGAACCCGGGTTCGATCACCATTGAAATTGTTATTTGCAATTTTAAGTGCCGATTTACCACGTGCTGAAACCGTCGTCCAACCTGCTTGTCTGAGAAATAAGAAAAAAAAAATATTTTGAAGACGTGACGTTCGCCCACACGCATTGGGGTAGTTCGGCGGAGGCTTCGTTGCCCTAAAACTTCTCAGAATTGAGGGGGAGGGCTGTGCCCAGCAGTGGGACATATATAAAAAAGTAAAGTAAAGTTACAGCTTATATAGGCTTATCTTTCCGTCCAAATACAATCTGGACGTCTTCAAGGCTAGAGTGAATAGGCTTTTGTTACGCTAAGACAGTGCGATTTACCATCTAAAGCTGCATCATCACATACCACCAGGTGGGAGTGTGGTCAAGTATTGGCTAGTAAAGTAAAGTTACAGCCAATATACGTCCCACTGCTGGGCACAGGCCTCCCCTCATTTTCTGAGAGGGTTTTAGGGCAAGGAAGCGTCCGCCGCGCTGCCCCAATCCCCCAATGCGTGTTGGCGAACTTTACAATTCTTCGAAATATTTCTTTTTCTTATTTCTCAGGCATGCAGGTTTCCTTACGATGTTTTCCTTCACCGCCGAGCACGTGGTAAATCAGCACTTAAAATTACTATTAACAATTTCATTAGTGCCGGCGGGGATTGAACCCGCGTTGCTTGAGTACTGTGAAATCTACAGCGGGCGCTTATCCTCCGAGCTGCCACGACTCTTTTTAATAATTATCAGTCGAGTGGTAATTAAAGTGGAATCTAGGTTTTGCAATAAGCCAAATGACTCACAAGTCACAGCATGGAGGTCAGTTGGTACAGTAACTTGGTATTTTTAGCATAACCGGAATACAAATTAGTTGACTCAAACGTCTGGAATTAAAAGGAAAATATTATTTATTGGGATAAATTCAAAAATGTAACTTGCCAGGAAAACGGGAACGTAAAATAATTTTTACGTTACCGTAAACAGAAGAACCGCAAACTCAAAGGTCGTGGGGTTCGAATCCGCCACCCGACTACTGTCGTGAACCACTCCTAACAGCTTAGGAGTGGTTACAGGGAACATTAGTGATGTAAATAGTATTGCCAGTATTTTTTTTTTCAATTAAATTAGTACTTGAAGACAAATTATTAGTCGTGGTATCATAACTGGCGGACTTGTACTGTGAAATTTAATTTGATATTTAATGTGATAATTAATTTATAAAGTTGACCTTGTGTATTTAATAGTAAATTTTATTTGACATTAATTTAATAATTATTTAGACATTGATATATATAATGATCTCAATTTACTGATTTATATAGGACACTATAAAATTCACTATTGTAACACCGTGTATCCTACCTACCTCCCCATATTGCGCAAATAAAAAATAAAAAAAATCTTAATTAATACGTGTGACAGAAGTCGATGTCAATACGATTAGCCCGCTCTAATAAATATGTTTTGCCTGTGTATACAATCATTAAACATATGTTAATCATGAATGATTCATTTGATCTGGGTTGTATCACACATTACATATTGGTGATTTCAATCACATATTTTGAACGTTCCGTATCAAACTATTAACAAGACCTACGACCAGAGTTATAGTAATGTCCGACGACAGACATTATTATATCAAGACGGCTCTCACAGATCACAGAGTACTGAAAGTCGAACTGATTCATTTGAATGATCGACCCGAATGAACCGGTTCGTAAGATCAATGCTTAAATGATCGGGTCAGTAGAAATGAATGAATAATACAATAACATATGTCTATGATACATCACGTAACCAATAGCTGACTCTAGCTACTAGGCACTGCCTAGTGCTTATGTATCATATAGGTCTTGTGGTTGCTTAACTAACTTGATCACTTAGACGTGTTGGCAATCGCAGTTTTTTTAATGTTACTGAACTGTTATTAGTGGTGTTGGCAGTAGTGGTGCAGGGATTACTGGTGACAGGGATGGTGCACACAACTGAGGGAGAGCGGGAGTTGTTCTTCAATTAAGTAAGACACGCTATTTTATTTTATCACGCGGATCTTAGCTAATTAGTTTTTAACGTCTTTATCATAATGGATTTCCGCAAAGTAACGCCAGACTATCAATCAAATTTAAAAAAAAAATTGTCCTTGTAGATTCGTTGCGTTCTAAAACGTTTTTCTACATAGCTTCAAGTCCTGACCAGCTACGGATCAAACCTGCTATTACTTAATGTTAATGAAATAATTGAGTGCAGATGACGCCATCTTGTTAGCTGACGGAAGGTAATCGACGCACGTAATGCGAGGCCGCGGCGGCGCTCGAACACGTGGGGTTTCAGCTCAGTGCGAAAGCGCAGCGATTCGACGATTGGAGACGAAACGTGAGATAAAGTCAGGGACGTTGGCTCCGAATCAATCGAAGTTTAATAAAATGTACGAAATACAATAAAAACCGACAGCCACTGCGAAAAGATGTTGCTTCTCTCTGCGAATTACCACCACATTTCCATACCACGTGCAGTGCTCTGAGACATTGTTCGGACTAATTCCAGCCGCACAATTTCACCATCGCACATCGCGATAAAACTCGCGATACCTTCCATACCATCTGGATGACCGGTGGTTCACCACTGTGCGATTTAAAAGAAGTTTTTTTCCTCGCACAACTTCCTTGTGGAATCGACTACCACACCAGAGATTTTTCTGGAACGATATTTAAAAGGCCGGCAACGCATCTGCAATTCCCTGATGCTGCAGTTGCTCATGGGCGGCGGTAATCACTTACCATCAGGTGAGCCGTGTGCTCGCTTGCCCCCTCTCCTATAAAAAAGTCATCATTACCTCCATAGGGGGAATGGGGGCTTTTCCCTAGTTTCCACGATGGCAGGCAGGGTGACAACCGTGTTTTTAATTATTTTTAGGTGTTATCGGGAAGATGCTGCTGCCCATCTTCGGTTTCAGATTCCATCTGGCGCCTCTTACGACACCCACGGGACGATAGGGTGTAGTGGATTTTATTACCGCGCTTTTTCACCCCTACACGGTTAAAAATATATGTCTAATAGTCTATGAACGTCCTACAGCTGTACACGCTTTAATTCCTCCATCTCCATTGCACCATCGGACAACCAGGCGGTCGGCGGGTCTTCACCACTTTTTCACTTTGTCGTCGATATTCCACGCATTAGAACCAAACGGTTTGCTTCGTCTTTTGTAATGAGTACAGTAATGGAGTGTAATAATTTGCCGGCGTCTATCTTTCCGTCCGAATACAATCTGGGCGTCTTCAAGGCAAGAGTGAATAGGCTTTTGTTACGCTAAGACAGTGCGATTTACCATCTAAAGCTGCATCGTCACTTACCACCAGGTGGGAGTGTGGTCAAGTACTGGCTAGTAAAGTAAAGTTACAGCCTATATACGTCCCACTGCTGGGCAGAGGCCTCCCCTAATTTCTGAGAGGGTTTTAGGACAAGGTGTCCGCCACGCTGCCCCAATGCATGTTGGCGAACTTCACATGTCTTCGAAATATTTTTTTTTCTTATTCCTCAGACATGCAGGTTTCCTCACGATGTGTTCCTTCGCCGCCAAGCACGTGTAAATCAGCACTTAAAATTGCCATTAACAATTTCATTGGTGCCGGCGGGGATCGAACCCGGGTTACTCGCGTTCTGTTATATTTACAGCGAGCGTTAACCATCTGAGTTACCACGGCTCTACCAAGTACTAGCTTATAGTAAGTTAAAACAAATGTCTGTGTACGTCACAGAGTCCTGCGTACAGGTCTCATGTCGCTCCTCAGAGTGATTCACAACAGGTTTGAATCCGCGGTGTTGCCGCTATGCGTGCTAGCAGATTTCACACGTTACAGTTAACAGTTTTGCTGTCTCGCGTGACTCATATGTTATAAACAATTCATTTGTTTAACCTATTGTGTCTGTCTCTCGGACAGGGAAACTGTTAAAAAATTCATCAGTTAAATTCCGCGCAGTGTTTTAGCATGCCGTATACATACAAGTATTAGAATGCCGAAATAACAGCTTACTAAGTGCGTATGAAAGTAAATATGGTATATATCTATTTGTTCCAGCTAATCGTTGAAGTGGCTGGACCTAGACCGATTTTGACGGGACTTTCACTGGCAGATAGCTAATGTTATAAGAAGTAACTTAGGCTACATTTGCTTTAGATTTTTACAACATTTGTTAACTAATCAAGTTAACAAAATTGTAAAACTATAAAGGAGTCACAGCCTGTGTACATACTACATATCCACGGCTGAGTACAGCCCCCCCCCCCCCCCAAACCTTATTACTGAGTTTTTTAACTTCCCGCTAAGAAAATTAATTTTTTTTAAAAATAGAGAAGTTATTAGTTTCAGGCCGATTTTCGAAAATTGAGATTTCTTCAGATCGGTTTATTTGTATGGGCTTATCTTCGGAATGACCGATTCAATTGCAATGAAGTATCACGAACGGATAGAGATCAAAACCAGGGAGCACAGATAGAGCGAGCTGTATTTTATTAACAAAATTATAACATAACCGTTGTGTGTGTGTGTGTGTGTGTGTGTGTGTGTGTGTGTGTGTGTGTGTGTGTGTGTGTGTGTGTGTGTGTGTGTGTGTGTGTGTGTGTGTGTGTGTGTGTGTGTGTGTGTGTGTGTGTGTGTGTGTGTGTGTGTGTACTGAGAGATATAACAAACTGATGATAAAAACTAAAACTTCCACTAATTAGTTACAATACAAATTTCATCATCTATTTCCCCATCCTTAGAGATGTAACTTCTTCTTTAAATTTATATGGGACTTTTTTTAACTTCCCGCTAAGAAAATTGAAAATTGTCAAAAATAGGGAAGTTATTGGTTTCACCCCGATTTTTCAAAATCGAGTTTTCATCAGATCTCGACATTTTGAGATCCCAGGAAGGTATTCTGACTAACTTCACGTGGACTTCCGTACGAATGTATGTATGTATGTGTGTGTGTGTGTAAGCATGTAAACCTTTCATAACTTTTGAACGTCTTGATCGATGAGATGCAGTTTGCGGCATTCTAAAGATCTCAATGTGGAATAGATTTGGTGATGATATGAACTGATTTGGACGAGTAGATTTTGAGAAATCTCAAAAATAAAAATTTTGAAAAACTTCTTTTTGGAATAACTTTTAAACGGCTTTACCGATCAATTTTAAAAACCAATCACCTCTTAGCCTCAAAAATGACGTCGAATGCCGTATGGAATTTAAAAATCGGTTCATTCGTTCGTGAGATATCGAAGGAGAAAGAATTTGAAAAAAAAACGTTTTTTTTTTTGTTAACATATCTATGAGATTTCGGAACATAATTTGGTGAAATTTGGAGCGCTTTGCATTTGATTAGCGGGAAGTTCCAGGGACGGCCTGTAGAGTCAAAAAATTTTTTTTATTATGAAAATTAATAAAATTATTTTTCAATAAAAAGATTAAAATTTAGATTTGTGGTTATTCCAATTTTCAACATATTAATAAATAAAAATTTATAATTAATAAAATATTTGATAACTATCATATCAAAATTAAAAAAAATATATCGACCACAGTAAAAACAAACCGCGCTCGAAAAATCAAAACATAAAATCAATTTCTAAACGGGCAGAGCCAAAAGCTAATCATCTATAAAGGTTTTTCTATAATTAAATTCTGTATACGACCGTTTGTGAAGTGGGCGAGAGGCCACCCCATCAAAAATTATGTCCCTACAGAATTATAGTACGTGCCAATCATATCTTACAAGGGTGTAAGGGTAAGACACAGTGTGAGCGATATACCATACGAAAACACCATGTCAGAAGAATTTAAAAAAATAACCTGAAGGGGCAATGGGCCGGCCAAATTTTAGTTCTTATCCTATTTCTAGTGATGAGCTACCAAAACCAAGATCATAGATACACTAGCAATACCAAGATAAAGACCGAATGAACAAGAACAAGACCTAAACCAAGACCAAGATCAAAGTGCAAGGCTAAACTAAAAATTATAACTTGCGACACCCCCCCCCCCCCCCCCCCCCACACACACCCCACCCTTTTTTTCTTTTTTTTTTTTAAATTAACCCCCCCCCCCCCCCCCCCCCCCCCCCCCCCCACAAATCCCCAACCCACCTTCCCCCCCCCCCCCCCCCCCCCCCCTTGTAAATAAACCAAATATTCAATATTCAAATACTAAAATAAGTAAAAAAATATATATTATTTCATAAAAACTAGATTATTAAAACCAATACGATAAAATTTTTGATTATTGTAAAATAAAGTTTAATTAATTATAGATATAATGTGAGAATATCACTACCATCAGGCAGGAGATGGGCAGCAGCATCTTGCTGATAACCTAGCGCGTGGCAACTATGGCAAATATCCCCCCATGAGCAACGACGCAAACAAACGGCCCCCAGTCCCCGGCGGCCCCGCTTCTCCTGGCTACGGTGGCGACCATTGTAACGGTGGGGCAGGGGGTGCTAAGAATCTCCGGTGGAGGTTCGGTTGCCACCTACGACGACTCGACCTGGCAACGTATAACGCACGCACCCTGAGGACTGACGAGAAGATACTGGAGCTGGAAGAAGAGATAGACAAGTTGCGTTGGCATATTATTGGATTATCTGAGGTCCGAAGAGAGGGGGAGGACACGGTAATCCTCGAGTCCGGCAACTTGTTCTATCACCGGGAGGGCGACCATCTGTCCCAAGGAGGTGTCGGATTTATCGTCCACAAGTCTCTCGTCAACAACGTTGTAAAGATTGGGAGTGTGTCGACGAGGGTCGCGTACCTGATACTCAGAATCACCAAACGGTATTCGCTGAAGATCATACAGGTCTATGCATCAACCTCGGCACATCCCGATGACGGAGGTGGAGGAAATGTATGAGGATATTTCTAGAGCCATGCATTCCTCCAAAACACACACACGGTGTTGATGGGAGACTTCAACGCAAAACTAGGCACAAGAAAAAGCGGTGAGCTGAAGTTAGGGAAATTTGGAGTAGGGCAACGGACCCGTAGGGGCCAGCAGCTGGCTGACTTTATGGAGAAAGAGGGACTCTTTATTATGAACTCTTTCTTCCAGAAGCGACCCCACAGGAAGTGGACCTGGTCGAGCCCCGACGGTTCGACAAAAAATGAGATTGACTTCATTATGACGACCAGACGCCAACTGTTCAGTAATGTCTCAGTGATCGCAAGGGTGAAAACCGGCAGCGATCACCGAATGGTTAGAGGCACACTGAACCTAAACGTTAAGTTGGAGAGGTCTCGTCTAATGAAGTCAACGCTCCGTCTCCCCTCGTGCTCTAATCCAGAATCCCGAAAACTTTCAGCTCGAGTTACGTAACCGCTTTCAGTGCCTAGAAGATTGCAATGCAGTGGACGATATGAATGACAAGCTCGTGGAAACTGTCCATGCGGTCGGAGCTAACTTCTGTAAGACCCACCGCAGAAGAACACAAAAACTCTCCGATCACACTCTTAATCTCATGGCTGTTAGACGGGAGATGAGGCTGCAATCGTCAACAGATTTGACAGCGTACAGGCAACTAACAGACAGATCTCCAAATTCATGCGGCGAACTTATGCAACTTTAATACTGCTCGTATTAAAGAAGCGATCGAGCGGAACCAGGGCTCCAAAGTCTTTTCCAGAGATCTGTCTGCCAGAAAGAGCCAACTGTCAAAGCTGAAGACTGAGTGTGGCAGCATCGTTTCCGGGACACCTGAGATTTTGAGTGAGATTGAGAGGTTCTATGACGGGCAGCTGTACACATCATCGTTGGAGCCACACGCAAGTGTGAGTAACGATCCAAGAGCAAGTCTTACCCGACACTATTCCGATGATATCCCGGACGTCAGTCTGAGCGAGATTAGAATGGCTCTCCAGCACCTTAAAACCGGCAGGGCCCCAGGCGAGGACGGAATTACAGCGGAGCTTCTGAAAGCGGATGGAACACCGGTACTTGAAGTCCTTCAGCAACTCTTCAATTCCGTCCTCCATGGTGGCACTACTCCGGAGGCGTGGAGCAGAAGTGCGGTGGTCTTGTTCTTTAAGAAAGGCGACAACGCTCTCTTGAAGAACTACAGACCGATTTCCCTTCTGAGCCGCGTCTACGTGCTGTTTTCGAGAGTCATTACGAATCGTCTCGCACGCAGACTTGCCGAATTCCAGCGTCCCAAACAAGCCGGTTTCCGAAAACGCTTCAGTACCATAGACCACATACATACCCTGCGGTAGATTGTACAGAAGACCGAAGAGTACAATCTGCCACTTTGCCTGGCGTATGTGGACTATGAGAAAGCCTTTGATTCCGTCGAAATTTGGGTGGTGCTGCAGTCCCTTCAGCGATGCCAAGTTGACAGTCGGTATATCGAAGTGCTGAAGTATTTGTACAGTAGGGCTACTATGGCTATCGAGTACAGAACCAGAGTTCGAAACTTATCCAACTGCAGAGAGGTGTAAGACAGGGTGACGTTATATCCCCGAAACTCATCACCGCTGCGTTGGAAGACGTTTTCAAGCTACTGGACTGGAAAGGATACGGTATTAACATCAATGGCGAGTATATCACTCACCTTCGATTTGCCGACGATATAGTCCTTATGGCAGAATCGCTGGAGGACCTTAGCACTATGCTCAATGACCTCTCCCAACGGATAGGTCTTAAGATGAACATGGACAAAACAAAGATCATGTTTAATGTCCATGTCACACCTACGCCGTGTAGTTGTTGGGAGCACTATGCTCGAAGTTGTTGACGAGTACGTTTACCTGGGACAAATAGTCCGACTAGGTAAGTCCAACTTCGACCGAGAGGTCAATCGACGGATTCAGCTCGGCTGGGCAGCGTTCGGGAAATTACGACACATCTTCTCGTCAGGTATACCTCAATCTCTGAAAACTAAAGTGTACAACCAGTGCGTATTGCCAGTGATGACTTACGGATCTGATACTTGGTCCTTCACTGTTGGCCGTATGAGGACGCTCAAGATCGCTCAGCGAGCTATGGAGAGGGCTATGCTCGGAGTTTCTCTGCGTGATAGACTCAGAAATGAGGATATCCGCAGTAAAACCAGAGTGACCGACATAGCCCAACGGATTAGTAAGCTGAAGTGGCAATGGGCCGGCCATATAGCTCGAAGAACCGATAACCGATGGGGAAGAAAGTTCTCGAGTGGCAGCCTCGTACCGGTAGGCGTAGTGTAGGACGACCCCCCACTAGATGGAGTGACGACCTGGTAAGACATGCAGGAAGTCGATGGATGCAGGTGGCTCAGGACCGTGCTTTGTGGCGTTACTTGGGGGAGGCCTATGTTCAGCAGTGGACTTGTGAAGGGCTGTAATGATGATGATGATTATGATAATGTGTCAAAAAAGGCACGTATGGTATGGTATTCATAAATAATGCTGTGTTAATCCCTGCTTTAATGTATGGTAGCGAAAGTTGGGTGAAAGAACATTATTTATCGCTGTCTTCTGTGTAAGTCTCCAATCTCTGATATTTACTATACTGTTACAAATATATGCATGTACATATATGTATGTATGTATGTGTGTGTGTGTGTATATGTATATATATATATGTTTATATATTTAATTATGACTTTATATTATATTAAGTATTTATGTATGTATTAATGTTTGTTTAAATATGAATATATTCATGTATTTGATATATATATATAAAAAACACAATATATATATATATATATATATATATATATATATATATATATTTGAGCTGACGTATATATTTAATTTATACCCATATGTGTTGTATAATAACAAAGTGCACACCTTATAATCATTTAGTAATCATATATCGTGTTTAAAACTGGCCTACTGGAAGAAATTTCATTGTGAGATAAGTAGAGCCTTTGTACAAACTTTTTATCATGATGTGTCCTCTCCCTAACTTGTGTGTACATAAATTGTGAAATAAACTCGCACTGTCGTGATGGGGGATGATGCGGCGGTTGCAGTTCTCTTTACGGAGTTCAGAAACGACCTGTGGCAAACAAATGCTAGCATACCATTCTGCATTAACCGTTCTTTGTCCCTCAAGAGGAATAGTCGTAACATGGCCGGTTTTGGAGACAAACGTGGCCACCATTTTTTTTTTGCAACACTCCATGAACGAACAATTTTTCTTGGCTTTAACTCATTTTCGAACACCCAAACTAGTGACTGGTTTTTTGTTTCGGGTTCGTACGCATATATCCAGGATTCGTCACCTGATACGATGTTGTTATACAGCATTTGAGGATCCTGCGTGGAATCTTTCGAGAATTCTGACGTTCTAAGTAACGCGAGCCGCTTTTTGCTCTTCACAGAGCGAATGCGGTATCCATCGGGAAAACAACTTTTTTACACCTAATTGTTCATGCAAGATTATTTGTATTTGACTCATGCCAATGTCTAAAGTTGCCTGAATTTCGCGGTATGTCACATGTCGATCTTCCTCAATCAGCTTACGCACAGCATCAACGTTTTCTTGGGTAACTGCAGTTTTTGGACGACCTTGACGGGGATCATCACTGAGCTTGACACGTCCACGTTGAAATTCAGTAAACCAGCGATAAATTGTGGTTTTGGATGGGGCTTCATCACCAAATGCAGAAATAATCCGGTCAACACACTGTTTTTGTGTTAAACCACTTCGAAAGCCATAATAAATCATCGCTCTTGAATTTTCTCGAGTCAATTCCATTTTCTCAACGACTAAACAAGTTTGACAAAACCTTGTGACAAGACCGAGAATCTTTTTTTAAGTAAATAAATGGTATTCGATTTTTAAAACCAAGGAGTTTTCAATTAAAAAGATTTTAATATGACAGGAACAGTGGAAATATTCCACTCCCGATACTTTTAGTGCAGCCTGTGTAATATTTTTTATTTTAAAAGTGGATCTCAGCTAATTCAATGAAATATACCTACTTAATTTCCGCAAACGCTTGATTCTATGAAATATTTTCGAAACAACCCTACACTTGTAACATGCACCGCCAACCACCGCGAACCCAATCGGGGTGGCAGGGGGTGGCGTTGGGCGCGACCTTGACCGCGCCAGCTGAGCGGAGGACACAAAGTTTATAGCTCATTTGGAGCGCCGCTTCGAACTTGTCTCGTCTGAGGCCATTTTGTTTGATAGAACATTTTGCTGACGGATTGATTTACCTTTTTATTTATATCTGCAGTTATATTAGTAGTATAGTTGTAGCACGAATGGGTCGGCTCGACCGGGGAAGGACCACGCTCTCACAGAATACCAGCGTCAAATAGTAGCTTAATGCTGCTGTGTTTCGTATGGTGAGTGTAGAGAACCGGAGATGCTTTTTACTGGAAACGAGGCATTTTTATTTTCGTCTTTTGTAATGCTTATAAGTATAACAAAGGAGTTGAATAATTTGCCAGCCTTTCCGTTCGATAAAAATCTGAGCGTCTTTAAGGCAAGAGTAAATAGACTTTTGTTACGCTAAGACAATAAGATTTAACATCTTAGATTTACCATCTATGACCTCATCATCACATCACGAGGTGGGATTTTGTTTGAACAATGGCTTATTGTTATATTTCTGCCGCTAACAGAAGAAGCGATGGAACGGAATCAGGGCTCCAAAGTCTTTACCAGCGATCTGTCAGCCAGAAAGAGACAACTGTCGAAGCTGAAGACCGAATGTAGGAGCATCGTTTCCGAGACACCTGAGATTCTGAGTTAGTTTGAGAGGTTCTATAGGCAGCTGTACACATCATCGTTGAAGCCCCACGTAAGTGTGAGTAACGATGCAAGAGCAAGTCTTATCCGACACTATTCCGATGATATCCCGGACGTCAGAGTGACTAAGTACGTGCTCAGTTGTGTTCCAGTCTGAAGCGTATAGAACCTGTGTAAATGCATGCTGTGAGGCATTCCACCTGAGTCCACAAAGACGCTATACATATCCTTCTTTGTTTGAAGATGGCTCCAGGTGTTCATAGACTGCAGTAGCCTCTTACTGGACTGTAAGATCCTTTCTTTTTATAGGATAGGGTGACAAACGAGCACACAGTCCACCTGATGGTAAGTGGTTGCTGCGGCCCATAGACATCTACATCTATCCTCGATTACAAATCAAAATGCAGATGCGTAGTCACCCGTGAGGACTAAGATGGAATGCCTCGATTCCAGTAGAAAGGGTCCCCGGTTCTCGACGCTCACCATAAAAAACACAGCGGCATTAAGCTGCTATTTTCGATCCGACCCATTCGCGCTAAAACCACAATATAGCTGCAGCGTGGCTCTACGAGTATCACGTCTTGGTATAGACCTTATAGGTCCCATGTTTGTTTTAATGACTGCCTCATCGGGTCGTCGGTCTAATGTTTGTAAACACGACTGGTAATGCATGAGGTCCCGCGTTCGAAACGAGTTTCAGATTTAAAAAAAAAACAGTTATTGAGTTTTCCACCAAAGGCTGCCGGGAGTCAGAAAGTTGGTGGTATCCCAACCTCACGCCTCAGATATCATGTAAAGCTGGTGGTCCTGCGCCTGATCTCTCTTCGGTCGTGTCGGTTGACCGTCCCATCGGACTATGAGAGTGAGTGCACTCTCTATTTCCTCTATTATGTGTTAATGAACCAAAGTGTTAAATGCCCAGCGTGTCGTATAAGCAGACTAAAAATAATTTTACGTGGTAGTTACGTTGCAGCTATATTATGATAGCAGCACGTACCTACGGATCGGATAGACCGGGGTTGCAATGCTGCTATTTCGTATGGTGAGTGTAGAATATAGAATACTATAATACACACATAATAGAACGGGGGTGTGGGCGGAGCTCGTGTAGCCACTAAAATGCCACTAACACGTCAATGTATTAGTGGCATTTTGACGTGTCACGTATAAATGTCAACACGAAATGTGTTTTGACGTTACAATCGTTTCTAAATTTCGCAGGCAAATTATTTAGAAAATGCCAAATTGTACGCTATTTACAAATAAATATGTATTAAAATCCGTCTGTCAACACAGCGAATTGGGTTTGTAGTAGTGATTAACTGATAATACGACGTAATTGCTTGTATGTGTGCTCCCAGCGACGCCACCTTCCTACAAAATAAGGTTGACAGCCATTATATTGTGTATTATAGTATTCTACTAGCTTGCCAGGCAGACGTTGTTCTGCCCTTTTCGACGACCCTTTGTCATGTCCTATTAGAAAACCTTAAATTCACAAAAAAAGATTGTGGGTCACTCATGGACAAAAAACTATCCTATTTCTCAAGTTGGACCAAACTGCAGACGGTGTGCAAATTTGATTAAAATCGGTTAAGCAGTTTAGGAGTCCATCGCGGACAAACAACGTGAAACGTAATTTATATATATTAAGATGGTGTACAGAACCGGAAACCCCTTTTTTACCAATTTCAAGAAGGAGGAAGTGTTAAATTTGATTGTATGTTTTTTTTTTCATTGTTATGTGTAACTTCATATTACCTCATAATTTTCCTCTAGATGAACTGATTTTGATGATTCTGTTATATTCTAGATGACCTTTTTTACCGTCTGGAAAAAATAGGGTGTAACATGTGAACGGAGTAGAAGCCTATAGCACTGGTATTTTACAAAAAATAAAAACAAACATTTTGAATTAAACGTTTGAAAAAATATTTTTGAACTATTACTTTGCCCTTTGCCCTTGAGCCTGTGACCCTGCGATGTGACAAGGTCAAAGATGCCTACTAAATTTATTGTTTTATTGCCGTTCGTAAAGTAGTATTAAATTTAAATACATTTTAACTTTTATTTATTTAATTCAAATTTTTTGTTTTTATTTTTTTAAATTATCAGTACCACGGGCATCTACTCCGTTCACATGTTACACCCTATTTTTTTCCAGATGGTAAAAATGCTTTTGATCAAATTGTGTGTGTGAATAAGTTGATTAGAAACTGGTTTAGATTCACAACTGGACCCGATAGATGGCCCTGTTGTTGAGATCTATAAAACACCTGTTCGAAGCCGGGGTGGCTCTATAGAATAGATTTTTTTAAAGAATATTAACAATGCTATAAACATTACTAATATTCCCCTTAACCACTCTGGTAAGCTTAAATTGCGAGTGGTCCACGCCAGTTGGCGGTCACACACCTCTCTCTCCGCGCCCTCCATTAGCTGTCCTTCTATATAGAATATAATGTAATCTATATTGAATAAAAAATTATTCTATTCTATTCTATTCTATAGCATTCTCATAAAATGGAAAGTTATCACGAAAATCAGTAAAACAAAGCCAAGGCAAGCTTGTATTAATTTAAATATTCAAAGTATTAGGTGTCGCGGATAGCTAATATGTGACATTCGTCAAATTCTAAGTCTAGTTGAGTTAGACACGCAGACATGCTCATTACCGCAAGGCTGCTGTTATTAGCGAACTAAAGCGGTCTGCGTAGGGTGACCGTGAGCGCGGAAACTGCGAACAAGTCTATGAAGATATTTTAGTGTTACCGAATGTAAGAAATAAATACGTTTATTTGGAAAATATATTATAACGAAGAAAAAATATGCAAGACAGAGAAAAATACTTCTCATTTTAACAAAAATATAAAAATAGTAACTTAATATACGCCGAAATGTTCTCCACTCGGCTTTAAGTAACATATTGAAGATATACGAGTACATTAATTCGTAACGCTGATTTTCAGTAGAGCAAGGAGTCATTATAAAATAAATATATGACAAACATGAAGTCTAAAATCTATAATTAATAGAAATGGGCCGAATATGAGATTTTACCGAATACTTAAAATAATAACGTAAAATCCATATTCGGCCCACCTACATAGGTAACATTACGAAAATTTAGGTGGTTTTTCTATTTCACATATTTTTTAAAATTTTATAGATTACAAACCAAAATTTTGGTATATGATTTTTGACTATATGACCTTGGATTGCATAAAAGGAAAACACGATATCATGAAATTTTCTCGATAGAAAAAAATTGCAAAGTGGGCTTCTAATTAGTTACATTTCTCTATGACATCACAATATTTTTACGAATAATTTCATGGAATTATTTTTAAGGCATAGTAAATTATCATATCTAAGTTCTCATAAACCATTTTTTAAAATCCATAACGCAGTTTTGTTAAAAAAAAATGTTGTTTGGCGCTTACTTAGTTTTTTCCGAGCGTGTGCCCGGTATAGCTATCTCATCATTTGCGTATTAAGAAGTCATTTCACATATTCATTTTGACACTCCCTCGGTCGTCCGTGAGCTTCACCGACAAAGGGATAAGCCACGCCCCCAAAACTACGATTCATTTTCAAGGTATCCTCTTAATACTCTAGACTCTGATAAACTTTTATTTAAAACTAACTTCTCAATTAGATGACATTGCGTAACCGAAACATCACCTCAGTGACTCTACCGACATCAGGTGTACGGTAGATTATCAGCCCTCATTGAAATTGACATTGATTGAAATTGTTATTTGTTCAAATTTGTTTATTAGTTAAAATGTATTTTTTTCTCCTTGACTATCGTTAAGAGTGAGGGTAGTTTTCTAATAAGCGGTATTACAATAACTCCTTAAATAGAACAAACCGATAACCCGGGTATGATCCCCGCCGGCACCGATGAAATTGTTAATTGCAATTTGAAGTGCTGATTTACTACGTGCTCGGCAGAAAAGAAAAACATCGTGAGGAAACCTGCATATCTGAAAAATAAGAAAAAATATTTTCGAAGAGATGTGAAGTTCGCCAACAAACATTGGGGCAGCGCGGCGGATATTTCCTTGCCCTAAAACCCTCTCAGAAATGAGGGTAAGCCTGAGCCCAGCAGTGCAAATACGAAATGCAGCAGCATTAAGCTGCTATTTGACGCTGACACTCCGTGAGAGCGTGGTCCTACCCCGGTCAAGCCGACCCATTTGTGCTACAACTATACTACTAACAAAACTGCAGCATGGCTCTACCACGTATAAATAATAAAGTATTATCTGAAACTATTCATGAGAGCTTGTAAGTGAGCCAACGTGAACAAAAATATGTTCAGTATTGGACTTTACTTAGTCTATAACGGTATCAGCTCTAGCACATGTAGTAGAAATGTGGTAAAAATGTAAGAATTACCGCCTATCGAAAGTCTACTGCTGAACGGGATGTATGCCATAGTTGCCACGCTTGGCACGCGGGTTGCCAACCGCATTATTCTATTTTTATTCAGCTGTTATCAGGAAGGTGGTGCTGCTGCCCATTTTCTTTTTCAATTTCTCTCCGTCGCCTCTTACGAAACCCACGGGATGATATGGGGTTGTTGATATTCATAGTATGTGGTAAATCAGCACTTAACAATTTCGCTAGTGCCGGTTGAAATCGAACCTTTTTTTTATACGATAAATGTGACAAGCGAACACACAGTCCACCTGATAGTAAGTAGATGCTGTGGCCCATAGACATCTACATTTAAACTCGATTTAGAATCAAATTTCAGATGCGTTGTCACCCTTGAGGACTAAGATGGAATGCCTCAATTCCAGTAAAACGGGTCTCCGGTTCTCTACACTCACCATACAAAACACAGCAGCTATTTAACGCTGGTATTCTGTGAGAGCGTGGTCCTTCCCCTGTCGAGCCGGCCCATTCAAGCCACAATCACAATAGCCGTACCGTGCCTCTACCACGTATTTTGACCTTTTTCAACTTTGATCTTTTAGCGTGGTTAGTATTTGTTAATATTCCAATTAAGTTGTAAAGTCCTGACAACTCAACACACATGGCCACCCTACTCGAAACACTCCATTAGTCCAAACCGCCGCTCAGAGAGTGGAAACTAACACCTATGTACAGACACCAGCTTGTATTTGATTACGAAGTTATTTTTTTAATTAAAATATTCCGGCGTTTGACCGCGACCGCGCTCGAGTCGTTGAGTCGAGTGGGTGGTCCGCGAAGTCCGTTCACTTGAGCTGACGCAGTTTGAATTTGAATATTAAAATTTAAAACACCTTATATATTTATTTATTTGGGGCTTTTATCACGTACGTATATGAAGCGCCATTAACCCATTATACTCTTATCTTAACGACACAAAGTTGAAAAAAAAACATATTGTTGGTGTTTAAATAAAACTAGTTTTTATCGCGTATACTAATTTATTTCATATCCCCCACCCCCACGTGACCTTGGATGCGGTAAAGTGCTCGAAACGTCTCTATATATAAAAATCAATAGCGCTCGCTAAAACTCGAAAACGGATCGATTCAAAATTGGAGCCGGTAGGTTGTCGAGATCCAAAAATCTCCCGCGCGAAGCCGGGGCGGGTCACTAGTACATCATAATCCTACTAATATTATAAACGCGAAAGTTTGTAAGTATGGATGGATGAATGTATGTATGTTTGTTACTCTTTCACGTAAAAACTACTGAACGGATTTAGATGAAATGTTACAGTAATATAGTTTATAACATCAGTATAATACATAGGCTACAATTTATGAAGATTTTGTGTAATTTGGCCATAATATAACGATAAGTATCAAGGAAGTCAAGTAAAATTCCTGCCCTCTGAGAGCTATCTTGGCGTGCGCTGCCTAAACCGTCGGAGTTACACGAAGATAATATACCGTGGGATAGTTTGAAGTAGTTCAAAATAAAAGTCCGCGACAGAATATATCCACCTTTTATGTGGAAGACATTATATCCAAAATAGTGAGCCATAAATACAATTAAATTTGATACTTTTTTACAATGCACATTTTTAGAGCATTTATCAAATTATTACCAAAATTTATACATTTGTCAGATCACTAGTACGCAATAAAATCGATAAAAATAGTTTTAATACAAACGTGTGTTCGCGTAAATATAAGAAATCATTGTTACTGGTGTCTCATAACCCAAAACAAAATTTCGCAGCATCTGTGACTGTGGTTCTTCCGCTAAGACAGTTGCACAAATTTCTAAACCATACGTATTTCTTTTAAAACTCTGCTTTTTTGTTTAACTTTGCTTTTGAGTTAAGCGACACTAGCCTAATTGCACTAATGGTAACGTGCGAACCGCGAACTTAAAAAGTCGTGGGTTCAAATCCGCCACCCGACTTTTACCGTGAACCACTCCCAATACAAACATTTAAAGCTTACCAGGAGTGGTTCATGTGAATATTAGTATTTTTTTAACGTACAAGGGTTACAAACGAGCACACAGTTTACCTGATGGTGAGTGGATGCTGTGGCCCATAGACATCTACATCTATCCTCGATTATAAATCAAAATGCAGTTGCCCTTTTACCCCTGAGGACTAAGATTAAACGCCTCGTTGCCAGTAAATAAGGGTCTCTAGTTGTCTACACTCACTATACGAAATAGCAGCATCAAGCTGGTATTTCACGCTGGTATTCTGTGAGAGCGTGGTCCTTCCCCGGTCGAGCCGACCTATTTTGCTACAACCGTAACATAGCTCTGCCACGTAAAAAATGAGATTGGCCGACGTGAACAAAATTCGATTTAAAGGACATTTTGTAGAAAAATTGCAATTATTAACAATGTCTGCGGTATAACGAGGATTACACTGAATTTTATCTCCGGTATTCAGAGAAACCTCTGTTCAAGTTTGAGTTTGAATTCGAGATTGAATACCGACCTCATGTTCCAGGTGGTTAGTACCAGGCCACCAGGTGGCCTAGGAGTTCGGCTGAGGATCAACCTCTTACCCATTTCTGTCAGTATAAATGCAGACTGTGAGGCTTTCCATCTTAGTCCTCAGAGGTGAATCCACCAGGTGCACTCACTTACCACCAGGTGGACTGTGTGCTTACTTGCAATATAATTTAAAAGTACCTTATAATCTAACTTAAATTTCTTTTTTTAGAGACAGGTGGTAAAGAAATGATGAAAAAGGGAGATAAAGCTAAGCCTACTAAAGTACCAGGCGTACAGCAATTCAAAGGAGTTCGTCAAAAGATTATTCCAACATAACAAGCATTCGTAGCGGCGTACAAAGCACTAGGTTTTATCTTTACCTAGACTGCCCTACAGTTGTATAACATCGTACAAAATACCTTGTACTAAAGCACCAAACAAATTTCATCTCTTAATCTCAGGACATAAAGTTGAAATTTCGCTAACTAGTATAAACACAATTTCACGTGACGCAACTTTCACTAGAAATAAGCTCTAGACAAAAGCAACTGTGCCACTATGGAATAGAGCTCACTTTAGACTGATAGACACTTTCACTGAAGTCTCGAGTTCTAAGACTTGTAAGACCTAGGTATTTAGGTTTATATTGGAATATAGTAAAATAAGAGTCGGGGGAAAACGGGTATCGCAGAGCGCGTATCGATCAACTAGGGAAGGTCAAGTACAAGGTAATATTTTTATTGAATTTTTTTTTAATATTATGGACTGTAATCTTCCGACGACAATGACTTCCAAATATTGTCGGATATCGTCAACCGCACTTGAAATATTATGGTGTCGTTAATCCAGGCAAAACGCCAATGTCATAACTTTTTTAAGGTGATGTATCGAAAAATGTTTTTTTTTAAAGTTTCATAGATTAGGTACGAACCAAATTTTTGGTATATTATTTTTGACTATATAACCTTAAAATTTTATAAAAGAAAAACACAATAACATGTAGATGTAGGTAAATTTCTGGATAGAAAAAAAATCCACAGTAGGCTCTAATTAGTTACATTTCTCCATGACACTACAATATTTTACGAATAAGTTCGTGGAATTTTTTAAGGCATAGTAAATAATCATATCTAAGTTCTCATAAACCATTTTTAATTCATAAAAAACACCTACTAAAAATACAAAAAAGTTGTTTGGCGCTTACTTCTTTTTTCCCCGAGCGTGTGCTCGGTATAGCTATCTCATAATTTGCGTATTATGAAATCATTGCATCACTTTCATTTTGACACTCCCTCGGTCGTCCGTGAGCTTCACCGACAAAGGGATAAGCCACGCCCCCAAAACTACGATTCATTTTCGAGGTATCCCCTTAAAGGATAAAGGCGAGAATCAAGCACACAGTCCAGCTGATGGTAAATGGATGCTGTGGCCTATAGAAATCTACATAAAATATGTGGAATCAATCTTGGTAGGAATCGAAGTTATTTTGCAAGGATTTGCACCCCTATCAAATCTGATGGTTGAGACAATCCTGAACTTGTTGACATAGTCAAATGTTTCAGCAGTAAACATGTTCAGAAATCTTGCAGTTTTTTTTTTCAGTATTCTTACTTTTTAGTGGTATTCTATACGCGAGGCTATTTCAATTTAAAAAACTAATTTCAATAGAGAAGATGGCTGGGCGCTACCATCTGCTTGGGATACTATAATTAATAAAAATAAAGCTAAACCCAAGCATACAACGAGACTTTAAGGTGCCTCGGTTTGAGTAAACATTGTCTCCGGATCTCTACATTCACCACACGAAACACAGCAGCATTGAGCAGCTATTTCACGCCGGTATTTTGTGAGAGCGTGGCGCTACCCCGGTGCTACAACTATAATATGGCTTCGGCATGATTCGACCACATATTGAATAAAATATTTTACTTTACCAGCCAGCATTTCGCAACGTATTTTTGTACATATACCTCCCGCTAACTTATATCGGAGGCAAACAGACGTGTTGACACGACCTATATTGGCTGTTGACCGAACCACCCACACAGCGTTTGCGATAACGACGCAGATAATTGATTGAATCATGCGTTATTTCATGTTTTCATTGTGTTTTTTTTTTTAGGATAAGGTGACAAACGAGCACACGGTTTAAGTGATAGAGCCACGCTGCAGCTATTTTATCCTCTCGGCTGTCCAAACGCCATATTCTGGCGTCTCAAATAATATGCGCATTTGTCAAACGCCATAATATGGTGTCGAGTGATAGCAAAGTATTTGTAACATATATATGATATATATAACATATATATCTGTTATGCATAATTTGATAGCTTGTTTAATAACGTTTCCATTGATATATGATTTTAATATACTTACTTAGTATATATATATATATATATATATATACTTAGTATACTTGTTATATACTTACTTAGTACTTCGGAAAGTGCTCGACAGATGCGCCATATTGGCCAAAATGACCCCGACATTCGAGTGGATATGGTTGTAGCATGATTGGTTCGGCTCGACCGGGGTAGGACCACGCACAGAATACCAGCGTGAAATAGCAGCTTAATGTGCTGTATTTCGTATGATGAGTGTAGAGAACCGGAGACGCTTTTTTACTAGAAATGAGGCATTACACCTCAGTTCTCACGGGTGTGACAACGCATCTGTATTTTGATTCTTAGTTGAGGATAAATGGAGATAGATGGCTAAGGACCAGAGCATCCACTGAAAATCAGGTGTGTGCTCGTTTATTGTCTGTTTATCGCCCCTTACTGTATAAAAAAACACAGTCCACCTCATGATAAGTGGTTGCTGTGGACCCATAGACATCTACATCTACCCTCGACTACGAATCAAAATGCAGATGCGTTGTCAGCCCTGAGGACTAAAATGGAATGCTTTGCTTCCAGTAAGAAGGGTAGGGTAGGAAGGGTCACCATACGAAACATAGCAGCGTTAAGCTGCTATTTCACCTTCGTATTCTATGAGAGCGTGGTCCTTCCCCGGTCGAGCCGACCCATTCATGCTACACTATACTACTAATGTAAATGCAGCATGCCTGTACCACGTAAAACGTGTTTTTATTTAAAATAAAATCTCGTGTGTTTTTAAACAAAAACAGGAGGCAAATAATGTTTTTCGAGAGAATATATATTACGTTGCAACCCATTAAAATCTACCGCTGAACCTATGCCTCCCTATATAGTGGGGGGAGCTATATTTGCCATGGTTAACACGCTTGGCAAACGGGTTGGCAACCGCAGTTTTTTTATTTTAATCGTTATTCCGTTTCTCTCTGTCGCCTCTTACGATACCTACGGTATGATATGGGGTATTGGATATTCTTACACCGCCACTAACGGTAATGTAATACAGTATGTATATATGGCACATCTTTAGCACGCTCTGTAGCCTAAACGGCTTCACGAATTTTAACATATGAAGTGTCGTTAGATCGGTATTGTGAAAGTAATATAGGCTATATAATATTTATATATTGCATATGCAAATACATAAAAAAGGAAGGAAAGTATATTTTCAGTAGACGCAAGTCGGGTTTTTGAAATTACTGTTTAAGCTAATCTTATTTAAAGAGTGAATCTTATATCCAGAGAATATAATAGAGGTATGCTGCAGCTATATTATAGCTGTAGCACGAATGGGTCGGCTTGACCGGTGAAGGACGTTCTAACAGAAAACCAGCGTAAAATAGCAACTCAATGCTATAATGTCTTTATGTCATATTATTTTTTATAATGACTGCCTCGTTGGTCTAGCGGCTGTAGTAGTGCGGGTCTTACTGCTGCCTGGTAGTGCGTGTCGGATCTCTCTGAACGTGTCGGTTTACCGTCCCATCGGACTATGAGAGTTGAGTCAATAGAGAGTGCACCTGTGCTTGCGCTTACACTTGGGCACTATAATACCGTCCTGCGCCGATGGCTAGCCTCCGTTGAGGCTGGTCGCCGTGACCGAAGTTCGGTCTGGAGGACGTTATAGGCCACATCATCCACTTACCATCAGGTGGACTGTGTGAAAACCTCACACAACTAGCGACATCTGGTGTACGGAAGATTATTACCCCTCATTGATGGCAAAATGTTTAACATAAATAGGTTGACTAAATATCGGAAAGCACACCTGGCGTCACTGCCTTCATCACAATGCACCGAGCGCCTGAATAACCGTCACATCACCGCACAAAGACAGAATCACAATGCGCTATTGACATCGGCCGGCACGATATGGACCGGTACAAATTCGTCAACACGCCGCTATTCAATAGACAAGTGGAATTTACAAACGTACGCCACGACCACGACACGATTGCGAGTCGTCTTCTTCTATAGTAACGATTTTACACACTAAACACGTGAACGGAATAAAAGCCTATGGCGCTGATATTTCACAATTTTTATTTTTATTTTACATTAACATATAACATAGAAATTGATCTATCAATAAATACTAATGCCACAGAATACCAGCGTAAAATAGCAGCTTAACGCTGCTGTGTTTCTTATGATGAGTGTAGAGAACCGGAGACCCTTTTTACTGGAAACGAGGCATCCCATCTTAGTCCTCACGGGTGACCACGCATCTGCATTTTGATTCGCAATCAAGGATAGATGTAGATGTCTATGGGACGCAGCAACCACTTCCATCAGTAACATTCCGCAATGTTACAAAAAATAACAACATATTTTTGAACTAAATAAATGAATCAATTAAAAACTATTGAAATTAATATTATACGTATCCAATTAGTAGATCAATTTCACAATATGTTAATGTAAAGTAAAATAAAAATTGTAATATTCTATTCCATTCACCTGTTACACCCTATTTTTTCCCATACATATATAAGGTATAAGAGTTGCTCGCATAAAGTAAAACAAGGAAACAGCGCGACGATAATGTACACGACACGATTAATTACGTTGCATGTAAACACCCCCGCAGGATGTCAATACAGTATTGAATTGCTCAAGGCTGAACAGTTGGTATGTTCTTATGAATATGTATGCTGTGCCAACGAAAAAGAACTGCAGAGAAGGCACGAAACTAAGGTTTAGACATGGCATTGTTACAGTTACCACCTGTACCCTGCTAGGGTTGCCACCCGATTATAATATTTAGTATCGTACTATATTTTAGTCAATTGTACTAAATATTATAGAAAAATAATATAGTACGGAAAAATACAATAATCTCTAATTCAACTGTCGCACTTTTTTATATTAACTCTGACTGGAAGTAAATTTTACGAAAATATTTTTTTTCGTCATGAATATAAAATTGAAAGAAAAAATAAATAGAGCATTTACCTACATATTAATTTATTTAAAAATTATTTGTTAATTTATTTTAATATGAATCTAAATTGCTCAGACTCCTATAATTATTTTAAAGGAAATAGATCAGTCAGGGCCAAAGCAAAGAACAATAACAAATATATATGGAAAGATACATAAAGATTAAAAATAAATGTGTAATTTTTTTCCTGAATTTCTCAAAGTACTATATATTTGCATCTTTTTTGAGAAAAATACTATATTTGTTAAAAAAGTGGCAATCCTAGCTACTAGATGTGTTATAAACATCAACTGTAATTAACCAATACCCCAGAAGAGAGTAATGTTTTTCGAGTGGTATGCATGTATGTATGTATGTACAATAGTAATAATATCATAATAAATATAATGTCCCTCCGCGGAACCTAAGAGTTTCGTGGAAAAGTCACCAGGGTTCAGAGAAATTATTATTTTTGCTTAAATAATTTCACACTTAGATACAAAAAAAATTTTGGTAAATCCAAATGTGCAGGCCTTAAGCGCTCATGTTATACGTCAATTTTTCAAAGTATTTTGAATACACACAAGTTTTCACAAATATCCTTAATACTATTACTCCAACTTTTCCTGATAATTTTATATTAAACATCAACAAAAACAAGATACAGAAATATTGCTTATATGATCGTGAAAAATTGTAGAAAAAATTTCGTAATTTGTAACATTTCGTATATATAAACAAAAGATCCGACATTAAATTTAAACAAGTGAAAAATTAAAGATTTCGTACAACCACAACCAACTTCAATACAAAGCAATCAATGTATTTGAAGTCAAATAAATATGCATTATTTAAGATAACTCAAAAACTACTGGTCAGATCTTGTTTAAATTTATATGTAATCACACAAGAAGAGTAGAGAGAGAGAGAGAGAGAAGTCGGTAATAATTACAATTTTAAACAAAAATTATTAACCAACTTCAAAGAACTACAAAGTATTGTTTTTCACCCTTAGGGGTGGATAATTTCTCCAAATTCATATGGTACCACCCCTGTGTAAGCAATTAAAACTGCAATTAACAATTTAATAGACGCTGGCGGGTATCAAACCCGGGTTGTTTGTGTACTGTGAAATTTACTAGTATCTCCCATTGTACTGTGTACTGTGCCCAGCAGTGGGATGTATATATCGGATGATAGGCAGCAATTGAAGTAGATCCTATTTAATAGAAAAAGATTGTTCAAAGTCGTGTCTCAATTGGCAATAGTAAACCTCCTTTTCTGAAGCTTTGTAAGGTTGGTTACACTAGATGTCCCTAAAATTAAAATACAACAACTAACCCACTACTTATTTTTGCTGATTTGCAGCAGAAATAAGTAAAGGTATGGTACATATTTAGACAAATCCAAGACGAAACATGTGGTAAATTTAAGAATTTTGTACAACCAACTTCAATATAAATGAAACGAGAATGATAACTCCAAAGTTACTGGTCGGATCATGTTCAAATTTATATGAGACCACATGAGAAGCACTAGCTTTCAAATAAAAACATCAACAAACTACAACAGAATCATCAAAATCAGTTCACCTAGAAAAAAGTTCTGAGGTAATTATAATACACATAAAAAAAATAGTTTTTGACCCTGGAGGCCATCTCTGGAACTTTCCGCTAATTTCAATATAAAAGCACTCAAAATTCCACTTATTATGGATAATTTTCGAAAAACATTGTATTTATATTTTTTTTTCAAAATTGAATATTTTATGAACAAATCAACCGATTTTGATGTGATTTACGGCAATTGTTTGTTCGCAAAAATTAGAAAATTTAAAGGACTCGAACTATTACAGAAAATCTAAGTTCAGCGAGGCTCTTTCAGATGCCACAAACCGATTTTCAATTGGACACTCTGTTACAAAGTTACGACATGATTACATGTTTACATACATATATATATATATATATACACACACACACACACGTACACAGACACATATATACGGAGATACGTACATACGGAGGTCATCGCAAAAATAGCCAGAATAGCTTCCTAGGACTTTTTTTTATTTTACCACTTGTATTATAAGCGACAGTACACTAACGGCAGGGTGAAGAGGATACTGTGACCTATAGACATCTACATCTAACTTCAATTATGAATCAAAATGCAGATGCATTATCACCCCTGAGAAATGAGACGAAATGTCTGTTTCCAGTAAAAAGCCACCGGTATTCTGTGCTGAATCTCACCAAAGCACATCATCAAAACTCCTCCTCCCCCCCCTCCCTGAAACAACTAAAAAAAAAAAAAAATTTGTATGTGCCATGTCAGTTCTATGTGTGTTTGTCAATGATTTCTCCCTCTTCTTTCATATTATAGTCAAACTGGGAGAGTTCGTTTCAACACATGGGAGTAGTGAGCGGTGGAGTAAGAGCTACTCTAATTCTTCTCCACTCTTGTGCACTATGCACCAAGTACCGAGTATTCCGTGTATAGTTAAACTTTTAACATAGTGACTTTTATAAAAAAAAATATTTAAAGTTAGACATATTGACCTTATTTCACTTTGTCTTTGCTTCCATAATTGTCAGTACAAAGCATAGCTCAACTACTAAGTTTACGGATTTGCATAATTATCTAAAATTAAATATGCATTATAGAACATATCACCTAGTTTTCTTGTAATAATAATAAATTTTATTAAACATATTATTTTATCTTACATTATGTTTTTAATTTGTGTTTACATATTTTTATAACTATTTATGTATTTCAACCAGATGAAAACAGTAAAAATACCCCATTTACATTACCCAATATTATTATATTATTTATCACATTTGTCAACAGGCCTCACCTACCTCATTACTATTATAATATTCACACAAGTTACCTTTACCGAAATGCATTTTTAACAGAAACACGTAACACAACGTATAAGCTTTCGTAACTTGAGTTTAAAAAGGAACGCAAAACTCCACAAATTCGCTGTGACGTCAGCGTCACGCTGCAATCAACAACTAGGTCACCAATACCGTTGCAACGAAATAGAGATGGGCTCGCGAGCTTTTACCGTATTTTTATTGAACAGTTATCGTAAGTCGTAACTATATAAAAACAAATTCTATCAAGCTAAATAGCACATGTTATTCATATATAATTATTGCGATAAAGGGAAACTTGTAATGATTGCGTAAAATCAGAAAAAGATGTTACTTCTACTCATAAGCTCAAATCCAACATTAATTTTATAAAAAGAAATCATTTAAGCGATTATTACTATACCTACAACATCAACAACATCAATCAAGACAATAAATATTATGTTATGTTTATCATTATGGCAAAATCTTATTTAAGTTTGTTTATATTTATTACGTAAAGGCATCTCACAGTATAACTTATTTAAAAAAAATTAAACTACGTCGCAATACAAGCCCATTAGCCCATCTCTACCTCCAGTGTGCAATGGAACAGATTTTTTTTTATAATACACAAACCGGCCAGTTAACCGCTGTGACACCAACTTAATTAAACGCACTTGTAACTTGTAAATTAAGTTAATAACATCACAAAGCTTTGATGCACCAGGTTAAAAAAAACGTCTATAATAAAACCAATTATTATAAAATATCACCTTGATTAAATAATAAAACTTTTAAAAACTACAATGTAACATACTGCACGCCAATTTTAATTTTTAGTTAAGTAGGTACATGCATAATAACACTTTATATTATTTAAAAACTACTAGAATGTTTGACGGCAAATCGAAGGAGCTTTTGCTCAATGTTTATTTATTATTTCACATATGTGACGCGAAACGCGACTGAAGCGCGGCGCGGAATGGCGTATTTCTGCTTCCGGCGCTGTATTGCCAGCTTAGGATTTTTGAACATAATTTAATTAAAAGATTTGAACAATCACATAACATTTTAATTAAGTTATATGCAAAATTGCACATGTTTTGTTAATTCAAACATCACAAAGCCTAAAGGTTTTAATTTAAGGTGCTTAAACTTTACAAGAGTAAACAATTAAATCATTGTGATAGAAATAAACGAATAAATGTTATACAATGAATAATCCTACAAATTCCAAAAAGTTCGAGAATCATTTTATTCTATTAAAACTTATTTAGATTGTTAAAGGCGCCTAAACAAAACAAGAATATAAAAGAGTCAAGACATAAGGTCAAAAAGGTATAAAATAATGTAATAAGGTTGCCTCGGTATTGGAGCGCTTCAGGCAAATTTGAAGAGGCTCGTGTTGATGGGTTCTAAGGCATAATGCGCAAAAGATGTACCTCCATGCTGAATCGCATGCGGACTTGCACCTGAGTATACTAGTGGAAAGATGAGATTCACCAATGTTGGGGTGTTGGATAGATCTGCATACTGCAAATTAGACATATCATGACCTTGATTGGCATGATAATTTAATTTTCATTTTATTTAATATTTATATTTATTAAATGTTATAGGTCTGAAATAAATGAATCATCATTATTATAAAAACTTTATTCATTTTATGCTTTCAACAGCTCAATGATAAGATTTCACTCTAAGAAATATGTGGGGAAATATCTACTAATAACTGATTTTCCCCTTAACTATGTAATTAGTTTTCACCTGGCAGCACTAAGCAAATGTCATTTTAACGCCACTATCAGGCGCGGTCTTACTATTTGCATGAAACTCACCCGATCGCAACTCCCAACAGAAAGGAATATAAAAATCGTTTAAATTCTGCTTTTAAATTGGTTTTTATAGACTTTTATTTCTATGATTAGGAACTATAATTATTTTCACTTTAATACAAAAACAATTTAGAATAGTGAACTCAAAAATAGCTAAATTTTATGGACGTGTAATTTAGTCAGTCCGAAATCCATTAAAGGCTCAGCTAAACTTAAAACTATTTATTTGTTTGGTACACTAAGAAGTTACATGTAAACATTAATCCCTCCCAACACAAAAGAACACTACATCTACGGCAAGAAATAAAACGCAAGTAGAAACAAATTAAATAACAAGGGTTCAAATAGTATCCCGAATGACACGCATTCTGTGTACAGTAATCACGATATATTAAAAAAAAAACATTTTCGAAGCAAGTATTTATCATACAAAAAATCCCTCCTTCCCCTCAAATATTTCAACATCTCGCTTTGACTTCACAAACACTAAAATCCTCCCATTACCCTCCCAAGAAATTCATCGCCCCCAAGGGGGAGGGGGACAGATTTCAGGTGGGCGACATTTTAATAGTAATGTCAGCACATTAAAATCTCAAGTAATTTATATATTCCTAAATAACTTTTTTTTCTGTAGAATAAAGGTAACACACGAGCGCACAGTCCACCATGATGGTAAGTGGGTGCTGTAGCCTATAGACATCTACATTTATCCTCGGTTAAAAAACAAAACGTAGATGTGTCGTCACCCCTGAGGACTAAGATGGAATGCCTCGTTTTCAGTAAAAACGGGTCTCCGGATCTCTACACTTACCATACGAAACATAACAGTTAAGCTGCTATTTTACGCTTCTGTGAGAGCGTGGTTTTTCTCCGGTCGAGCCGACCCAGCGTGATTCTATCACCTATAAAACAAACACTGCTCATAAAAATAGATATCAATTCCAGAAATGCTTAAAGTGCTCTCTCTCTCTCTCTCTTTTTCCCTCTCTTCACTGAGTGATAATGGAAAGGAACAGGTAAAGAGATAATTAGTGATTAATTTTAGCAATAGATAATCGACGTTTTTATGTGTAAGGTTGTAGAATATTTGAAAATATAGACAGGTAATTTGTACACAGCTTGCCGAGGGTTTTTTCTTACAGAATAAGGGTGGCAAACGAGCATACAGTCTACCTGATGGCCTATATACATCTACATTTATTCTTCATTTACAATCCAAAAAGCAAATGCGTTATCACTATTGAGGACTGACTGGACCCCTGAGGATTAAGATGGAGTGCATTGTATCCAGTTAAAAGGGACTCCAGTTCTCTACACTCACCATATGAAACACAGCAGTATTGAGCTGCTATTTTACGCTGGGATTTTGTGAGAGCGTGTAACTTCCCCTGACGAACCGACTCATTGCTGCTGCAGCCATAATATAGCTGCAACGTGGCTCTACCATGTGAAAAAATTAAGAAATTATTAGAGTAGGTATGGAAAATCTTCTTATAAACAAAATTCAATTACTGTAATTGATAGAATCAGGCGTTACTTTGCGGAAATCCATTCTAATAAAGATAATAATTATTTTGCAATTAATTATTTTTAGTTAGCGGTAGGTTGCAAAATAATTGATATCTTTATTCAATTACTGTCCATTAGTCCCGCTAAAACTCAAAAACGGCACGAACGAGTATGATGAATTTCTTACTGTTTATTTGAGTGGGTTCCTGGATGGGTTAAAAACCCGGATCCGGTAGGTGGCGATGTTGTCGAGATCCAGAAATCGCCCATGGCAAGACGGGCGGATCGCTGGTACATCACAATAAATTTTATTTTTTTAAGATATTTGCAAAAATCGGCCAAGTGCGAGTCGGACTCGCCAATGAAGGGTTCCGTACCATCGTAAAACACGTTTCTAGTAAGGTAGCCCAGTAGTTAGTACATATAGTCCGTTCGCGTTAAGAAAATAGTGAGTCATCAGTGCAACTACAGGGTAAAGGTGTATTCACAGTGGAGTAAAAATTCTCTTTTTTTTTCAAACATTTAATTAAGTTTAATGGAAACAAATTTTCTTAAAATTACTTCAATCACTAATCAGTATCGCTAGATTCTCCAGTTACATTAATTATGGAAGAATTTTGTTCTGCAAGTTCCATGATGTCATCCAAATTCCACATGGTATTTTCTTCGCGTATCACGTCTATTAATGCTATTGCGTTATCTAATAATTTTTTTATGTCACTAATTTTGAGTTATTGGCACCAACATAATTTTTTATTTGGGCCCAAACCAATTCAATTGGATTAAGTTTGCAATGGTAAGGCGGTAGGCGAAGAATTGTAATGCCATTACTTTTGGCAGTCTCATCTATTAAATATTTATTATATTGTGGGGCGATTTCGGCAACTATACATAAATAATTCTTTTTTTAAATAAGTCATGTCCATGGATTTGCCTTTGCTTTGCAGCCAATCTATTATTTGCTGCTTGTTCCAGCAAATACACCACCGTTTTGTTCGAAGACCTGACTTCAACTGGTCACTGTGAACTCGACTTTCTAATTTCTTGCATTTTAATTGGCTGGGGGGCGTGGCTAGGCCGGCGAACAACAATGACTCGCTATTTTCTTAACGCGAACGGACTGTAATAGGTTTTATTTTTATTTTGTTGTTATAGCGGCAACAGATATACACATTCTGCGAAAATTCCAATTGTCTACCTATTACGGTTCATGAGATACCCGCCTGAGGCCCGCTGTCAGACAGACGGACGGACGGACGGACAGCGTAGGCTTAGTAATAGGGTCCCGTTGGTTACCCTTTGTGTACGGAACCCTCAAAAGCTTCTTAAGCAGGCAGCCTCAAACTGGCAAAGACAACCTGATGAAACAGGCAGGTAGTCGCTGGATGCCGGTGTCTCGGGAACGTACTTTGTAGCCAGTGGCAACGTATGGGCGAGGCTTAGGTACAGTGAAACTTTGATTGGCCGCAGTGAAGGCATTGTTCGTTGTCGGCCATACTAACCATCTGTATAAGTAGACCATTGTGTGTGTAAAGCACAGAAATAGTAATAATAAGACAATATGAATGAATTAGCGCTCGATTACTTCCAAAACCGATGTCGCCACATCTTACCATATTATAAACATACGCAATGCACATTGACATCTAATATTTCACATTAAATTGCTTGTCGAGTTTGTCAACGTAGAATAAAAGCAGCAATGGTAATTGTACAATACGAAAAGTAATAAATGAAAGTTTACAAAGGTAAATATCATAGTAAAGTATTCATCTAGATGTAAATTAGTAAATAATCAACTTACTGATGAAATGTTATGCCTTTATTAGTTGAATAACACGTCCTTGATGAGTTTTTACAACTGATTACGCTGCAGTTCACCATTATAAATTTATAATAACATAAATTAACGTACGACGTTCCCCGCGCAACTAAATTATAAAATGGTGAATGATGTTCGTCAACACATCATAGTGGCGACAAAGTCACGCGTTTATGCGACTTCTATTATCTTATTACTACGATTTCTGTGGTGTAGTTTATATAAAATTTAAGAAACTAGCGTCTTCACGCGGCTTAACTCGCGTGAACTTAGCCTTTTGTCCTTTTTTCTCTACTTTTAAAAAAACGTTACCGCCAACCTAGGATTTTCTCCCGTACCTAGTTGATAAACATAAATTACAAAAGGACAAATATTCAGACCTAGAACAATTATTTGTAAGCTATAGAAATACTTGTTCCGTGCGAGATTTAGCCCGCGGCCCGCAACGCTGTAATTCATGCGTCACGAAGCTTCACCAATATCATAAGTGTTCCATGCCGAAATTCGGGATCACATTTTTGTCTGTCAACCTACCCGGGTTCGATCCCCGCTAGCACATATAAAATTGTTAGTTGCAATTTTAAGTGCTCAGCGGTGAAAGAAAATATCGTGAGGAAACCTGCATGTTTGAGAAATAAAGAAAAAATAAAGACATGTGAAGCTCACCAAGCACACATTGAGGCAGCGCGGTGGTCATTTCATCGCCCTAAAACCCTCTTAGAAATGAGAGGCCTGTGCCCAGCAATGGGACGTACATAGGCTGTTATTTTAACATTTTAACTTTTGTCTGTTAGTCGGTTACATTACTTCTTCTAAAAGCCCCGCCACTACACAACGTAATGGAAAATCAGATGCTGGCAAATTATTCAATCCAATTATTCAATCAAATTGCTATACGCATGACGATCGACAAAGTAAAAACAATGTTGCGAGTGTAAACAATACAAATAGTAGGGGATATCCTTTTATTACTATTTTAAAAGGGAACCAATGACAAATATAGTACTGTTGAAACTTCGCTTTTTTTATTTTTTTTCTTCGTTTTTCCCACAATATATATAATATGTACCTTTACCATTAAGTACGTGGTAAATCAGACCAAAGAACTTATAATTGCAATTAAAATTTCATTCGTGTCGGCGGCCAACATAAATATTCGAATTTTGAAAATAAAATATCAGAAACAATCGATTTTTCGTCTTATTTTAAAAGCAATAAAATTTTAATTTCAACGCAGTACACTAGATACCTAAATCAAGAAGCCCGCCGCCATATGTATTTCGACATTCGGCGAGAATGAGGTGGAAATTTTCTTAATTTTGTACAATGAAATTGGGGCAATGGAGCTTCACGGAGCCTCGTTAATTTAAAAGGGCTTTTACTGTAAGTACATATTAATATTATTATAATAATCGCCTCACTGCTCTATGCGTAGTAGGCTCGACTGCTGTCATGTGGTCTCGGGTTCAAAAAATAAATTATTACTTAGGTTTCAGTATCAGTCCGAAGTGAAGAAGTTGGCGGTGTTTGATCCCCGTGCCTCGGAAGGCTGGTGGAGTTGGTCCAGCACCCAATATCTCTCCGATCGTATTTTTTGTAAAATTGTACCGTGTAGGGGTAGTGTAAGAATATGCACAACCAAATACCGTCTCTTGGGTGTCGGAAGAAGCGACAGATGTAAAACAGGATCCTCTTTTGTTTAATTTGATTTTTTCGTGATAGCCATGCTGCAGTTATATTAGTAGTTTAATTGTAGCACGTATGGGTAAGAGCCGTGGTATCTCAGATGGTTAGCGCTCGCTGTAAATTTCACAATACGCGAGCAAACCGGGTTCGATCCCCGCCGGCACCAATGAAATTGATAATTGCAATTTTAAGTGCTCACGGCGGTGAAAGAAAACATCGTGAGGAAACCTGCATGTCTGAGAAATAAGATAAAAAATATTTCGAAGACATGTGAAGTTCGCCAACACGCATTGGGGCAGCGCGGGGGACTATTCCTTGCCCTAAAACCCTCTCAGAAATGAGAGGAGGCCTGTGCCCAGCAGTGGGACGTATATAGGCTGTAACTTTACTTTTTAACTTTAACTTTTACGTATGGGTCGGCTCGACCGGGGAAGGATCACGCTCTCACTGAATACAAGCGTGAAATAGCAGCTCAACGCTGCTGTGTTTCGTATGGCGAGTGTAGATATCCAGAGACCCTTTTTTATTGAAAACGAGGCATTTCACCTTAGTCCTCGGGGGGTGACTACGCATCTGCGTTTTGATTCTTAATTGAGATGGTAAATGTAGAATGTCTACGGGCCACAGCATCCACTTACCATCAGATGGACTGTGTGCTCGTTTGTAGCCCTTATTCTATAAATTTAAATTTTTATAATAAATTTATTGACATATAGATTTAACAAATATAAACAAGAACAGTAAGGTAAACATCTAAAAAATATTCAAGATAAGATATACAAATATTTTCCGTTGGACCCCAAACTTGGATAATCCCCAACACTGTATCTTGGGGTCCACAAGCCAATAAAAAAAAGTCTTTTGTAATGCGTACAGCAAAGGAGTGGAATAATTTGTCGGCGTCTATTTTTCCGTCCGAATACAATCTGGACGTCTTCCAGGAAAGAGTGAATAGGCTTTTGTTACACTAAGACCATGCCATTTACTACCTAAAGCTGCATCACCACTTACCACAGGGAGGTAGACTCTTATAATAAAAAAGTGGACTGTAAGTTCTTTTTTGTCGCATCAGTTTTATTTAAAAAAAATCAGGGTGAGCTTTTTTAGAGAACGAGAACCTCCGGTTAATTGAATACTAAACTAATATAAATATATTACCTCCCGTTAAACTACGCCATCTTATCGTAAACTGTAACCGGGTTAATCAAATAAAACTATAAAGTATAGGATGCTGCGCATGTTGTATAAGTTAACAGATGTGCGAGTTGAGATAATGCAATATGGCGTCGAAAGATATCGAATTAGTTGTAGCTAGTTAAAATATTATATGTGGCCAGTAATATTATATACGCGGTAGAGCCGCGTTGCAGCTGTATGGGTGTATGGTTGTAGCACGAACGTGGTAGAACCATGTTCTCACAGAATACCAGAGAAAAATAGCAGCTTACTGTATTTCGTATGGTCAGTGTAGGGAACCGGAAATGCATTTTACTGCATACCAGGCATTCTATCTTAGTCCTCAGGGATGACAACGAATCTGTATTTTGAGTCTTAAACGAGGATAGACGTAGATGTCTGTGGACCACAGCATAGCGGAGAGAAATTGGGGGCTTTCCGAGGCACGGGGGTGGAACACAACCAACTTCCTGACTCCGGGTTGTTACTGTGAATTTCTGGCTGTATTTCGTATGCCGAGTGCAGAGATTCGAAGACCCTTTTTTACTAAAAACGAGGCATTCCATATTAATCCTCATGGGTGACAACTCAACTGCATTTTGTTCCTTAATCCAGGATAAATGTAGATGTCTATGGGCCACAGCATCCACTTACCATTAGGTGGAATGTGTGCTCTAACTAATCCGTTGGGTTATGTCTTCATTTCTAAGTCTTATATAACTTTCTCCGTAGCTCGCAAGTGCATGAGCTTACTCGTACGGCCAGCGGTGAAGGACCACGTCTCAGATCCATATGTAATCACTGGCAGCAAGTACTGATGGTGAAATCTTGTTTTCTAGTTTTGATGTAAACGTGACGAGAAGATTCGTCGTAATATCACGAACGCTGCCCAGCCGAGTCGAATTCGCCATTTGACCTCTCGGTCGAAGTTGGAATTACCTACTCAGACCATTTGTTCTGTAAACATATTGGGTGCGTTTGGCAGAAAAAAGCGCTAGCAAGCGCTTGTAAGCAAAATGGCGAAACTAAACAGTTTTCGGCCAGGACACGTTTGCTAACTTCATTAGCGCTGACACAATCCGCCATTTTGCATATTTAATTTATTTGTTTTGAAGTAGAGTCTATAAGTTGTTTTGTGCAATATTAGTTTTAAGTAATATAAGGACATGAATAATCATATACATTTTATTAAAAATTCATGATTGGTAAGTTTTTATACGAATACTTTAAAAACATATATTTAAATTAGGTTAGGTTCCCCGGTTAAAGCTAACTTCGTGTCCTAGAGGAAAATAACTACTTACGATTTGACAGCGCTTACCGCTTACAATCGCCATTTCGCTTACAAGCGCTTGCTAGCGCTTTTTTCTGCCAAACGCACCCATTCTTTAACAAATTTTAGCTTAGTGCTCCTAACAACTACCGGCACATGTTCATTTTAAGACCTATCCATTGGGAGACACTAATGAGGTCACTGAGCATAGTGCTTAAGTACTCCAGCGATTCTGCCATAAGGACTATATCGTCGACAAATCGAAGATGAGTGATGTACTCGCCATTGATGTTAATGCCGTATACTTTCCAGTCCAGTAGCTTTAAAACGTTGAATGTACAGTATTTAGGTTAAAAACGTAAATACGATGCATCCATCAACTTTCTACATGTCAGGAACTACGCGCTCACTGTCATTATTTGCTGTACACGCGAACAGTCCGGGTTCGATTCCCGCCGGCATCAGTAAAATTGTTATTTGTAGTCTTGTACATATATAATACATAAACACTCACGCCTGTCACCCAGAGGGATAGGCAGAGACTACAGACTTCCATTTATCACGATCCTGACATACCTCTCTCGCCTCCTCCACATCTACCTACACATACATGCTTGTCGGTTAAGGGTACCCTTAATTTGACCCATTTTTAAAATATCGCCAATTTAGTTGACAAACTTTCGCCTAGGACGTTCCTTTCCGACTCTTTCATTCACTTCTGGGACATATATTTGCTTTGTCAGTCTTTCCTCATTCATTCTTTCTACATGACCAAACCACCGAAGCATTCCTTTCTTAATCGTAGTCACTGCATCATCTTGCTAACAGTCTTATCTGCTTATTTTTTAAGAAGGACTTTTGAAGGGCTGTACTGATGATGACTGTTACGATTAAATCATCGTATTATGACTCCCCTTACATACCTCTTTTTCCTTCCTCCTTACATACCACTTTGATATTATTATACAGCTTATGTTTAATAAAAAAAAATATTAACATTTTGATATATACTGGACGACCCTTTTTCCCGTCCGGAAAAAAAATAGAGTGTAACATGTGAACGGAGTAGAAGCCTGATACTGATATGACGACTCCGTGGCGCAGTGGCTTAGCAATGAGTAGCTGCGCTGGGGGTCGCGGGTTCGAATCCCGCACGGAACAAGTATTTGTATGGCCTACAAGTAGTTGTCCGGGTCTGGATGTTCGTCCTTGTACAATTTATGTTTGTAAACTGCCCCCACAATACAAGAGAAAATCTTAGTGTAGGGGTAACGTTTAAAAAAAAATTTTACAAAAAATAAAAACAAAAATTTTGAATTTAATAAATAAATAAATTAAAATATATCGAAATTCAAATCATATCCACCCTACTTTACGAACGGCAATAAATAAATCAATAAATTTAGTAGGCATCTTTGACCTTGTCACTTCGCAGGGTCACAGGCTATGGTGGATATGATTTGAATTTCGATAGATATAAATTAATTTATATATTTAGTTCAAAATGTTTATTTTTATTTTTGTTAAATATCAGTGCCACAGGCTTCTACTCCGTTCACATATTACACCCTATTTTTCCAGATGGTAAAAAAGGTCAAACAGTATAGAATAGAATGCAAAGAATAGAATAATTTTTTATTCAATATATTTTATAAGAATACTTATTGAATGTCATTTCATGTTTTACCACTGGTTCGGAAAAACCTCTGTCCTGGGAAGAACCAGCAAGAAATCCAGCGGAAATTAAAAAAATTCACAGTATAATATTTTATACAATTAGCACGAAAACATTTAGAATCATCATGGTACTGAAAACCTTATTCCCAGGGGTTATAAATATACCAATAGATAAATGGTGTATATTTTTGAGACTTAGTTGTAAAAGCATTAACTGACATTTTGGAGTAAATGGTAATACTAACTTTTTCCATAATATTAACAGAAATTTTTTACATAGTAGAAGCCATGCTACAGCTATATTGCGGTTGTAGCATGAATGGGTCGGCTCGACCGGGGTAGGACCACGCTCTCTCAGAATGACAGCGTGAAATAGCAACCTTTTTTTTTCTTATTATAAAATGAGGGTGCACGAAACGAGCACACAGTCCACCTAATGGTGAGTGGATATTGTGGCTTATAGAGACATTTATCCTCAATTAAGAAACAAAACGCAGATGCGTTGTCATCCCTGAGGACTAAAATGAGAACGGTCAAAACTAGCAAAAGTAGTATACTGCTGTTTTTCATATGGTGAGTCTAGAGAACCGATATCACTGGAAATTAGGCATTTCATCTTACAGCACTACTGCATTTTGATTCTCAACCAAAGATAGATGTAGATGTCTATGGACGACATCATCCACTTACCATTCGTAGACTGTGTTTGTTTGTCATTGTTAATCTATAAAAAATACACAATTTTTACAAGAAGAAGACAATCCTGAGGTTATTATATCTTGTTAATAATAGCATAGCTACACACTTATTCAAGTATACAACCATCACTATGGCCTATAGAGAAGAAACTCAGAAAATGTATTTACCTCCTCTAGCTGACTGAGGGAAGAGCGACTGCCCCATTCATCCCAAGTTTCTCGTTCACCTGTTTAAGACAAATTTTATTTTATTAAATTCTAAAAATTGCTAGAAGTATTGAATTTGTAGTAACTACAAACTACAATAATAATGTGCATTGTAATTTTTTTTATGTACATTATGCAATATCTTCGTTAATTGTAAACCTCAAGGATTGTTCCCTAGCAGCCCGGTGACAGTAGTGGACTTGTAAAGGACTGTAATGATGTAAGTTATTCATCATCATCATTTAAGTATTCTTCTTCATAGACTTGCTTGCATATAATGCATATAACAACTGTATGTATGCATCTTAGGTTTGTATTCTAGGTCAAAACCTTGTATAAATTAGGTATTAATGTATAGGTGAATGTAAAAAACTGTTGTGTAGATGTAAGAAATAAATTGCAATTGGAATAATTTTATGTATTCTTACATGGTAGAGCCACACTGCAACTATATTATAGTTGTAACACTAATAGGTCAGCTTGACCGGGGTAGGACCATGCTCTCACAGAACACTAGTAAAAAAAAAAAAAAAAAAAAAAAAAAAAATGTTTTTACTGGCGTTTTCAGTCAACGGAAAACGGATCTAACGGGTCTCTGGTTCTCTAAACTCACTATACGAAACACAGCGGCATTAAGTTGCTATTCTGTGAGAGTGTGGTCCTTCCCTGGTCAAGCAGACCCATTCATGTTGCAACCACAATATAGGTGCAGCATGGCTCTACCACATAAATTATAAAAGAGAGTACAGCAATAACCTATACTAAAGTACCATGGATCTATCACCATATGCTAGGATGACAAAATGCAGTAGTGGCATTTTACTGGAAACTTTCCAGCTAAGATTGTATTTCTTGTGAAAAAGATCCAATCACAATCTGTGTGATCAATGCGATGTTCCACAGAACAAAATGCATGTCTTCATAAAGTGTGTATGTACACTATGCAGCCTTTTGTATTTATAAGCGCCATCACATTTAAAAAGATTTAGCTGATTGCAACTGCCCCTCCACGAGACTCAAAAAAATTTTGTCGAATGCAAAGCAACCAGTTATTTTATTTTACAGTCAATAGCTTGTAGAACACATTGGAATTTTTACCATTCTTATTTCAATTGCAATGCCATACATAAAGCGTTTTCTTTTTTGCAATAGAAGAAAACACTTCATGTACTTTTGCCAACTCCTACCAACACTTTCCAACCTTCTTCAGAAACGCTCTTGAGCTAAACCAATAAATGCATAAGTAACTATTCTTCTAAATAATGTAATTAATTTTAGATCTGAGAACTTTATATTGTAGTTAAATTTAAGTAAACCTAATGTATTTGTTTTTTGAATTGAAATAATGGAGTGACATATTCACATTGTGATTAGGTATAACATAAGGAATTAAAAAAAAATTGTATCCAAAATTAGAAGTGCACTGGCCCCTAAGGAAGCTTCAGCTACCAGGTACTTTACTATATTGGTTGTGTTGAAAAGCTCATTAATGTCAAAAGACTAATGTATATAATTATTTAATTAAAATTATATATTACTATTTATACACTTTTTTAAATTTTAATTTTTTGTCACTGTTTTAAAAATCTCTAGTCAACCTTTATTACATTCAAATTTAAAATTTCGCGCGTAAAAAACCGCGGGTGGTAATTTTGTTAGATAAATTTTATGTACACAATACAAATAATATTATATTTAAAATAATAAATTAAAATTATAATAAAAATACACATTAAGCGAATTTATATTGTATTAATTATTACTTACAGTAACTGGCTTCACTGTTCGTTTCCATAACGATTCTAATAATAATATACACCCACGCACATTTTTATTCTTACACAAAAGCTATATAATTTTGTTATAATAAAACTATGATACTTATCATTCTTACACGTTAGTTTGTTAGCACAGGTACATTTGGTTCTAAGCGTAAAACAATAATATATTTTATATAAGAAGAGAAGTTACAAAACTTAACAAATTGGTTTCACTACTACTATTTTGCACTTCAGTGGAGAATTTTAACATTATTTAGAACAGGAATAAGTAATTAAACAACGACTTTATAGATATTTTATGTTATAACTTTGTAAATTTATTTTTAACACGAGCACGACACACGCCCACTTTAAATCACAAATAATGTTATAATTACGATTGAAATTTGTTTAAGACGACCAGTAAACGTTTAAATTACACAAAATAAGACACTTTTAATTTATAACTTTACTGCAAAAAGCATATTTTTCAAGAAATTTATTAAGTTCATTGTACTCGGTGTTTACATTTTAGAATAGGACGTCAAATCTGTTTTGTAAGTACTAGGTATTTACTCTATGGTCAATCGATTATTAACTTTAGGTTCTTTTAAATGGATATGTTTTACAATAACTGCTTAATTATTATTACATAATATAAACAAGAAATTTAATTTGGAAAATTATTATTATATATTCTCGTCATATAAATAACATAAGTAATTAATATTTACATCACCAAAAATTTCAATTCTTGGATAAAGATACGAGGTTTTTTGCCATGTGCTTTGTTAACAAAGACTACAATATTATATTGTTAAAAAAAATGAAGTATTGCAAGGAATGCAGTTTTTTGTTGCTTGCCAGCTTGCCATATATTTATTTATCTATAGTTTTTTTGTAAAAACATTGTCGAAATTCAATTGATCACTTGCAACGAACAATATGATTTTATAGTTCATAAACGATAGCTTGATCTCTGCGACAGCTGTCAGTAAAAATCATGCCTATGAAGTCCTGAATTTCTTAGTAGCTTTTATAAACTATTGGTATATATACTCGTACGTGTGCGTGTTCTAAAAATAAAATGAGAAAGATTTTGGCGTCGCATGAAATGTACGCTGCGTTCCGTTAAACTTTCTTTGCATTTAAAGAGCAAGAAAATGGGGGCAGTCGACACTTACTATCAGGTTTTTATAGAATAAGGGTGATAAACGAGCACACAGTCTTCTACCTGATGGTAAAATGATGCTGTGGCTCAAATACGTCTACATTTATCCTCACTTAAGAATCAAAATGCAGATGTGTTGTCACCTCTGAGGACTAAGCATTCTTCTTTAAGAGGAAACGTCGGTTCTCTACACACATTATACGAAACCCAGTAGCATTAAGCTGCTGTAGCTACACTCGATATCTGGTGAAACAGAAAATTCTTCTCTGAAAAGAGCTATTATATTATCAGCGTGGAGCATGATATTGTTCTTTACGAATATGTGAACACGCGCAGCAGGAATCCAGATCCGTTCGATGTGAGCGCTTTGGATTCCTGCTGAGCATGTCTGCTTTTCGTATTGACAAGTGCCACCACATATTAAAAGATTGTAAAATAATTTTAGCTAAGGCTTATTCTGACGATATAAAATTATTAGTCAAACTTTACAAGGTGATGTTCTCAGATCAATCACTCTCTTCTCAATATGATTGATCTGGGAATTTTTTTTGTAACTAAATGCACAACATCTACTTTTATATATATATATATATATATATATATATATATATATATATATATATATATATATTAAGCTAGATAATATATAAGCATAGATTAAGCTCATTAATAAAGAACAAAAAGAAAAGAAATGGGACGCCACACTAAGTCATGGTGTTATATACCTCCACCGTTCGCGTGGAATCACAGAATACTTTTACTCCTAGCGAAGAATGCGAGGCCACACAAGCCGTCGTTTCCAGGAATCGAACTACACCAAAAATCTTTCCCCCCAATTTCTTACGATCAATCACGTGTTAGTGAATCCTTCACCGTTGTAATCTTAAGATTTTAAAGTAGACATTTTTATTGGTTTTTATATATGTACATACATTTTGTAAAATTTTAGTATATAAGGAAACACATTTTCGTAATAAATCATTCTACTCGCTTCTTCTTATTCTACTCGTTTCTACTTCGTGACCCGTCATCATCACCAAAGTGGTGACCCCGAACTAGAGAAGAACATTAGCCCGAACGAAGAACTCTGAAGAAGAAGAACAAGTAGAACTCCCGCTCGAAATAGCCCAGGAAGAATATCGTCGGATCAGCCACAATGGAAGATACATCAGCTAAGACTCTAAGATTGTAAATATTTTAAAGCAGACATTTTTATTGGTTAAGAACTTTGTACATTTTGTAAAATTTTAGTATAAATGGAATCACATGTTGGTAATAAATTAAATTACTGGTTTTTACTTATTCTACTCATTTCTACTTGGTGACCCGTCATCACTACCAAACTGCTATTTTACGCTGGTATTCTGTGAAGGCTTGGTCGTCACCTCGTTTGAGCTTACTGAGCATTTACAATGGCTCTATCACGTATGCATACTCGTGTGCCCCCTTAACTATAAAAAAATAGGCTGAAGTTCATGTTCCGTAATTTTACTGGCTTTATTAGGGCAACATGAGCAACTGGCGGACCGGAGGGAAGTAGTCAGCTATGACATCTTCCCTCCAGTCCGCCACTTTCCCTACTTTTTTCCAATATAGAACTGTCCGTCATTTTTTGCGAGGTTATAACTGCGTACACAAAAACAATTGTCAGTCACTACGAAACTCACACATAACTAGTTAAACAAATACTAACAATTTCACACACACCTACCGCATATTGTATGAGGACGAGCGACCTGTGTTAGTAAACAATTCCGATACAACACTGCTGTTATCGTTGTTATTTTAAAGTTTAAAAGAAGTAAATAGGAGAATGGTGGTGCGCGCGTGCATCTAGACCGCTTAAACTAGAAGAAGTTAGAGGTGCGCTACAGCGGTTAAAGCCTAAGTCTGCCGTAGGACCGGACGGCATACCTCCCTACGTATTTAGGGACTGTAGAGAAGTGTTGGCTGAACCTCTAGTTCACATATATAACCTTTGCAGTGAGTCGGCGGTGTTTCCCGAGAGGTGGAAAATAACACGAGTCGTGCCGGTGCCCAAGAAAGGTATATCAACTAACGTAGAAGGATATAGACCTGTCCTGTCAACACCAGCGAAAGTGTTGGAGTCTGCTATACATAAGAATGTACTCTCGCAGGTAAACACCCAGCTGACAGATGCTCAGCATGGCTTTCGACCAGCACGGAGTACCGCAAGCAACCTTCTGAACTACATGGCTGATATCGTGCCGGTAGTGGACAGTGGAGTACAAGTGGACGTTGCTTATTTTGATTTTAGAAAAGCTTTCGACTTGGTCGATAACGACGTATTACTTAAAAAGTTAGCAATCATTGGTTTTACTCCACACTTACTACAATTGTTTGCCAGTTACATGAGGGACAGGCAATAATATGTGAAATACGCTGGTTTCGTATCGAAACCATATTACACTCGATCTGGTGTGAGTCAAGGCAGCAATCTCGGTCCTCTCGACCGTTACATTAATGATAAACGATCTGCCGAGTGTTGTGATTGACGCTAAATGTTTGCTGTTCGCTGACGACCTCAAGCTGTATCTACCGATCAGGGAACCGGAGGACTGTGAGAGGTTACAACGCGACATTGACAGGGTGGTAGAATGGTGTGAGGATAATAAATTGCAGTTTAATTCATCTAAGTGTGTAACGCTAACTTTTACTGGCGCACGCAATCCCGTGCGCTATACGTATACACTGGATGGAGTAGCTATGCCATGAGTGAACGAGGGATTCTTTTCTTCACTCAGTACTTAATTTCCAAAATCATATAGCGGACATCTGCAAGAAAGCGTATCGCAACTTAGGTTTTATACTGCGCAGGACTCGTTGTTTCACTAACATTAAAACCATTGTAGCACTGTATAACGCCTTAGTTAGGAGCCAGCTTGAGTGCAACGTGGTTATCTGGGCTCCACATGAAACTAATTATAGTCTCATGCTGGAGAGAATTCAAAACAAATTTGTTAGATTTCTATATTTCAAATATTATGGCGTATATCCTTTTTATCCACTAAAATATCCAACCTTATTCGTTTTAGGTATGGTGGAATATAATGAACTCCGTGTTAGGCGGAACCTCGCATTAGTATCATATATTCTCCAAGTAATAAGAGGAAAGATAGACAATCCTTATTTCTTGGAGGGTATATATTTCAATGTGCCGGAGAAATACGTGTGGCGAAGGCGACGGCCGCGGCTGCTGGCGGTGCCACGCGCTCGCACCAACTTGCTGCGGAAGGCGCCGCGCACTCGCGCCACCAGACTACTTAACCTTATCCATGAGGAATGACATATTTGTATGTTCTATGAGTGAATTCACAAGGGCTGCATTATTTATAATATGTTATAATAATTAAAATGTTTACTGTTTTCACTAGCACATTAGGTCATTAGATCCTGTAATGTTAGTGATAAGTTTGGCTGAATAAATAAATAAATAAATGTAATAAAAATTATTTATTTTTGAAAGTTAACGCCATATTTTTATTGTGGCAGATCTCTTTTTTTCAGCAAAAAAACCAATAAATTAGGCATTTTTGTACGACGTCGATTCAGCCAGGCAACTAGATTTAGTCTAGTGTGCAGTGCGGCTTCAACTAGTTTTATAGTACGTACAGGACCGCGTGAACTTATACTTTGACAGAGTGGCGTGCGTATGCTACTACTCTCCGGTCCGCTAGTGAGTCGAGGTACTCTATATTCTGCACACATATAAGTAATCATAACATCATCCATATTTGCGCGAGTTACGTTTGCGGCAGCTTGGGGGGGTTGAAGTGGAAGAAGATGAAGACTTTTCCTATATTACTTTATTTTCTAACTGATAAGTTAACTTAACTATTGTGACGATGTGAGTACACAGAACTTTATTTTCCAACTTACGAGTTAACTTAACTACTGTGGCGGTGTAAGTACACATAATTACTAAACTACATAACTTACAAACTAACTTAACTACTGCTGTGTCTTAACAGTTAAACCCAGGTTTATACATATACTACTTTGAAACGTGATGGGTTTTGCATAGCAGGCGGTAGGTGACTTCCTGATGGCACTGTGTTGATCATTCTTAAGTCACGCACTGTTATATGCTTAGCCTGCGATGCTAAATTGTAGGTGACTTCCTGTTTGCTTGCAAGGTCTCGGTAGACTATGTAACTCGCGCCATAATTAATGTCTGATACATGGCGACACTAGTTATCATTAGCGTCTTCTAGTATCGAGTGGCAGAACTAGGAGAGTCAAGTTCCTTCTAGAAATTTCCATGGAAGAACTTTATACACCTAGTTAGTCGGGACCGGTATGTACTCGAACATTCTAGATGTTTCTACAGTAGAAGGTTCAGGAACTATCTGAGGCCCTATATAAGGCCATTATAGATCGCGACCCGGGTCAGTATTGAATTGGCAAATCAAGCGAATACTTCGAAGCGATATAACTGCGAACTAAAGTAATCAGTAGTACAATTGTGTGTTGTTATTAGTGTGGTTTTAAGTTGTTATTAGTGTTATGTAATTAGTGTCAATTTGGTAATTCACTTGGCAGGTTTTATTGTCTCGAACCCCAAGCTCGTAACAATATGTACTTAATTGTACATATAGAACGACGAACACAATAAAAAAGGTTGGTTACAGTTAGAGAGAGCTGGCGTAAAGGTCTACCTGTTTTTCTGCCCGCTCTAGTTTATTTTTAGATTATAGATGTAGGTGTTAGGTCCTAATTCCCGCCCCCCTTAAAATGGTAGCGGAATTAAGTAAAGATCTAACCCAGGAGGGTACCAGCACCCCTGGAGAATCCCTCGCTGACCATCCACGACCAAATTACTCCGCTCCTGAGCGTGGGTGCTAAGGCTGCCCCGCGTATTCTGGAGGGGGGGGGGCAAAATTCCGCTCAAGACAACAACTGGTCGGGGTGAACTGAGCAGCAAGACCAAGGTGATCTCTGCCACGCTATCCGTAAATTTCTGCAATATCAGGGGACTTCATTCTAACCTAAGCGCCATCCACTACCATCTCGAGACGGCGAGGCCAGCTCGCGACGCAGGTGTCCTGTCCACATGATGCTTCGTATCTCTCCTACCCGGAGTACAAACTGGAACACTCCTTTGTGCCTCGGGCTGGAGTTTGCGTATACGTCAGAGAGGACATCTGTTCTCGACGCCTCGGCATTCTTGAAGGTTCGGACCTGTCCATCCTTTGGCTACGCGTAGACAACGACGACCATCCGCGCGTCTACGGGTCTCTCTATAGGTCCCATAGCGGTAATACCGAAACAGGCCGACTCTTCGACCACGTCCAAGTGGTTACAGATTCTTTTCTACAGCAGATCCCCTCCGCAGAGATCGTGATCTTCGGCGATTTTAACGCCCACCACGCCGAGTGGCTTGGTTCACGTTTAACTGATCATGCGGGGAGATCTGTTCATGATTTTGCCCTGGCGTATGGTCTGACACAACTGGTTACTTTACCTACGCGGATCCTAGATGTGTAGGACCATACACCTTCCCTGTTGGACTTTCTGTTGACCTCTCATCCGGACAGATATCAGATTTCCGTCGAAGCTCCTGTAGGCTCCTCGGACCATTATCTTGTCTGGAGTGTGGTGCCACTTACGCTGAAATCGCGGTTTCATTCTGCAGGCTGCCGCCGTGTTTGGCACTATAGGTCAGCCGATTGGGATGGGATGCGGTCTTTCTTTGCATTCTACCCTTGGGGGTGGGTTTGCTTCTCACCAGACGATCCCAACGTTGTTGCTGATTCTGTCGCTGATGTAGTACTTCGGGGTAAGGATTTTTTATTTCCTCCTCTGTGGTGCCCATCGGAGGCAAATCTCAGTCATGGTTTGGTCGCTCCCGTAAAATAGCATCATGCTATAAGTAGGAGTGCTACCAAGCCTGGGCTGACGCATAAACGTCCTGCGATGTAAGCACCGGCGCTCTAAAAAAGAAGTATAATTCCGCTTCCAGGTCCTTCAAAAGAGTCAGTGCCAAGGCAAAGTCAGAGCACATAGGCAGAATTGGCGAGAAACTATTTCACCTTCCTTCTGGAACCCGTGGATTCTTGTCTCTCGCCAAGGCTGTCCAAGGGAATTTCTGTCAGCCATCTCATCCATCTCTGCACAGGGAGGACGACTCACTGGCCCATGTCGCAAAGGAGAAAGCCGATCTGCTAGGCGCCTTGTTTGCGTCCAACTCGACTCTCGATGACGAGGGGAGTACGCCGCAAACCATCCATGCTCCATGCCGTAGGTGTAGTTTACACAGCGCTAGGTTTGCAAAGCTCTCCTCTCCCTGGACATCCTCAAGTCGAGTGGGCCTGACAGTATCCCCCCAATTGTGCTGAGGACGTGTGCTCCAGAGTTGGCACCGGTCTTAACGCGTATTTTCCGGTACTCCTACTCTCTAGGCGTAGTCGTAAAATCATGGAAGACGGCTTTCGTCCGCCCAATCCCTAAAAAAGGCGACCGCTCAGACCCGTCCAGCTACAGGCCCATCGTCATCACCTCCTTGTTCTCCAAAATGATGGAATCCATTGTAAACTGCCAGCTCATGAGGTACCTTGAGACTCACCAGCTGATTAGTGATCGCTAATACGGTTTCCGTCGCGGTCGATCAGCTGGTGATCTTCTGGTCACCTGACTCATAGATGGGCGGCGGCAGTAGAGTGCAAGGGGGAAGCATTGGTCGTTAGTTTGTACATTGCGAAGGCCTTCGATCGGGTTTGGCACAAACCGCTTCTTTCGAAGCTCCCTTCCTATGGGCTTCCTATGGGCTTCCCGAGAAATTTTGCAATTGGATCACCAGCTTTCTTGCAGATCGGAGCATCAAGGTCGTTGTAGACGGTGCAAGCTCCGATTACAAGCCTATTAATGCTGGTGTTCCACAAGGCTGCGTGCTATCACCAACGCTGTTTCTTCTGCATATCAATGATATGTTGCAAGCCTGTACGTTAATTGCTATGCAGATGACAGCACTGGTGATACACTGTACACCGGCCGTGCCTATATTTCTCGAGAAAACGTCTCCGAGTACTGGGACAAACTTGTGTCTGAAGTCGAGTCTTTGCTGAACGAAATCTCGGATTGGGGGCGAGTAAACCTAGTCCAGTTTAATCCTCAAAAGACACAAGTTCGCGCGTTAACCGCTAAAAAGAACCCCTTTGTCGTATGTCCTCAATTTCAAGGCACTCCCCTCGTTACCTCAGCCATTATCGGAATCCTCGGCGTCGACATATTGAGTGACGTGCAGTTTCATGGTCACTTGGAAGAGGAGGCCAAATTGGCCTCTAAAAAGCTTGGTGTCCTCAGCAGAGCGGGACAGTATTTCATGCCGGCACACCGACTGCAACTTTACAAGGCGCAGGTTCGGCCGCACATAGAATACTGTTCCCATCTCTGGGCTGGGGCTCCCCAGTACCAGCTCCTTCAGCTTGACCGCATCCAGCGCAGAGCGGCTCGAATCGTCGACGACCGAGTGCTTTCCGATCGGTTGATTCACTGGCGCTGCGAAGAGATGTTGCAGTTCTTTGCGTATTTTATCGCATCTATCACGGGGAGTGCTCTGAGGAATTGTTCGGATTCATCACAGCCGCCAAATTTCATGAACGCACTACGCGTCAAACGTCTCGATACCATTCACATCATTTGGATGCGTGGCGGTCCACCACTGTACGTTTCACAAGGAGTTTTCTTCCGCGTACGATCACTGTGTGGAATAATTTACCACCGGCGATTTTTCCGGACCGATACGACCTGGGGAAGTTCAAGAAAAGAGCTTACTCCTTTCGAAAGGCCCGGCAACGCACTTACAATTTTGCTGGTGTTACGGTTGTTCATGGGCTGCGGTAGTCACTTAACATCAGGTCAACCATATGCTCGTTTGCCCCCTCTTCTATCAAAAAAAGGCCATAGCAGCCATTTATCATTAGGTGGATTGTATGTTCGTTTCTCATCTTTACGTCTATAAAAAGACAAACACAAGTACAAAAGTACTACAAGAGGAAGTACTAAAAGGAAAGCCCTATCCAAAGTTTTTTACCAAGTGGCAGAAGCACACTACCGCTACAGGTAGTTGTAGCACTAATGGGTCGAATTGACCGGGTATGACCTCGCTCTCACACAGCTTAATGTTGCTGTGGTTCATATAGTGAGTGTAGAGAACCTGAGACCCTTTTTAATTGAAATCCATCCATCCTTAGCCCTTTTTTTTAAAAAAGAAAAAAAAAAAAAAATTAAAAAAAAAATATTAAAATTTTTTTTTCCCCCCAAAAAAAATTAAATTAATAAAAAAAAAAAAAATAAAAATTATTTTTTTTTATTTGGGACATACACTTACCATCAGATTGAATGTGGGCTCGTTTGTCATAAAAAATTTCTCGGGTGCTGGGTTGAAATAAAATACAGTAAACAATACAATCACTGTTTTTTATTTATTAATTAACAAATAAATGCAGTTTTATTAACTGTCATCACACGTTGTACTTGAATACAATTTCATTACAGAATGACCTTGAAACTTTATTCTTTCATCTTTTTACTCGGGGACTCGTCGTCCCTCGCACTGCTCCTTCTCTTCCGGTCATTGACCTCCTTCTCTTCTTTGCTCTCTTTTTCACTCTCTTCTTTAGTCTCCTGTACTGTTTTCTTGACACGCGCCTGTTCCGGCGAGTAGGCCCAGAGGAGCATTTCTAAATGCTCTTTTGTAGGTTCATCCTTTTCATTGAACAGTTTTACATCGGCGTGCTGAAAAAAGTATATATTATAATTAAGGCGAGAATGTCCGGCTTTAAAAGGCTTTAAGCGCTCCCTTCTCCGCTGGATTCGGTGGGCAAAAACTTTATTTAAAACTTTTTCACTTATAATCAGGAATCATATAGTGGCGATATAAGGATACCCACTACCCCATATCATCCCGTGGGTGTGGTAAGAGGCGACAGAGGGAAACAGCATCTTCCTGATAACAGCATAAAATTATAAAAGACGCTTGTGAACTCGCCTTCCAAGCAAAATCCATCCTATGAGGTAATCTACGGAAGGAGCTTATGTTCCGCAATCGAATTTTATAACTGTAATAATAGATGAAAGATGGGCCACAGCACCCACTTTCCATCAGGTGGGCTATGCACTCGTTCATCTATGAAAAAAAATCGTACAACTTTCTTGTGGAATCGACTACCACCAGAGATTTTTCCGGACCGATACGACTTAGGGACCTTCTAGAAAAAAGCCTACTCCTTTTTAAAAGACCAGCAACGCGTCTGCAATATCCCTGATGCTGCAGCTGTTCATGGGCGGCGGTATTCACTTATCATCAGGTGAGCCGTACGCTCGTCCGCCCCCTGTCCTATAAAAAAATTATTTCTGAGGCGGATCTCGAGGAAACCTGTGCGATATAAACAGTGTAACCATTGGGTGCGTTTGGCAGAAAAAAGCGCTAGCAAGCGCTTGTAAGCAAAATGGCGATCGTAAGCGGTAAGCGCTGTCAAATCGTAAGTAGCTATTTTCCTCCAGGACACGATGTTAGTTTTAACCAGGGAACCTAACCTAATTTAAATATATGTTTGTAAAGTATTCATATTAAAAACTTACCAATCATGAATTTATTAATAACATGTATATGTCTATTCATAACATTATATTACTTAAAACTAATATTGCACAAAACAAATTATAAACTCTACTTCAAAACAAATAAATTAAATAAGCAAAATGGCGGATTGTGTCAGCGCTACTGAAGTAGCAATCGTGTCCTGGCCGAAAACTATTTTAGCGCTTATAAGCGCTTGCTAGCGCTTTTTTCTGCCAAACGCACCCATTGTTTATATCGCACAGGTTTCCTCGAGATGTTTGGCTTCACGAGCAAGTGACAAGTAGGTAAATCATGTGAATGCAATAAAATAAGTCTAATTTTATATTTTAAGTAGATTTTCCCCGCGACTTCATCCGTGTGGAATTTATTACGATAGGATTTCATGGCTTTTAATTTTTTTTTTCGCAGCACCCTTTACTTTTTCTAAAATAAAAGTATCTTATTTACTCCTTATAACATTAGCTATCTGCCAGTGAAAGTCCCGCCAAAATAGGTTCAGCCATTTCGAAGATTAGCTGAAACAAACAGACAGACGGACAGAAAAATTTAAAAATTGTATTTTTTTTTGTATATTTTAATTGGATGGACCGTGTGTACTTTCAACAAAAAAGCTGTTTTTTGACATAACAAACAAATACTTCAATTTTATTTATTTGTTTAGTATTGATATAAGCATAAGTAGTCCTTCGAGCCGGATTTTCTCGCAAAACCAGTACCTTCTCCTTAAGATCCTTGAGTGCAGCGTTTCTCACGATGTCCCAGGTCTTGCCACCTTCCTTCTCCGCCACAGTGCGCAGACGTTTGTATTCACCATTCACTGAACTGTATGCAGCTATGAAGGCTTTCTGTGGAAAAAGAGGTCAAAGTTTTTTTTTTATAGAATAAGGGTGACAAAGGGCACACAGTACATCTAATGGTAAATGAATACTATAGCCCATAGATATGTACAGCTATCCTCGATTAAGAATCAAAATGCAGATGCGTTGTCACCCCTGAGGACTCTAAGGTGGAACGTCTTATATTCATTAAAGAGGGTCTTCGGTTCTCTACACCCACCACACAAAACACAGCAACATTAAACGCAGAATTTGCGAAAATTTTCTGTTTTCATAATGTTTAACAATCTTGGATATTTAGGCCTAATTTTAACGTTTGGCGATCGGCGTCGGCGCTCGGGTCGAGCGGGGAACGAACCTGACGGCGGAGGCGCGGGGGGTGCGGGCAGGTGCGGCCTACGGCCGCGCCGCCCTCGGTTTTTCGGACTTCACTTGTCGCAGAGCGTGGAACTGAGTAGTTGCCCGTTGTGTTAATAGCTTAGTCGCACCTCTGCCTTAACGTATATACTTCGCGAACCTGAGTAGTTTGCCGCGCGGCCCGGTGAGATTGCATTTTTCACAAAGGTCGAGTTTGTATGTGACGCGCGTTCGGTTAAATCTTGTTGGACTTTATTGGATTAACCTAATGACAATTGGCTTGTCTCCAATTAACAAGTGAGAAACGAGTGTAATTTACTAGATTCTCAAATTTTTGTGACGGACTGCCACTTCGATATAAAGAATAGAGGTGAAGCCTTGGGGTCGGCGGTTCTGCAACCAGCGGGAAGTCAGGTTACATAATTTAACACAATCCCACCACAACACAGTCAAGCACACCCACACTTACACCTGAATCTTCCTAAGGTAGACCCTACTTCGAAGAAATAGGTAAGTTTTTTTTTGGTTCCCTTTTTACCGCTAACGAGTAATATTCCACAAGCCATTTAGGCCGACCTCCTGTTACTCGTCGAGTGGAGCCCCTGATGGGCCCGGGTTCCACGAACCTTTGCCCGGGTAACTAGAGGCCGTAACAATTGGTAGCCAGAGCGCGGTTTTCCTGATGGGTTTTGAAACCACTCCCAGCTCAATACGTAACGTTTGTTGCAATACGTATTAATAATTTTGTTTTGTTCGCGTGTTATTTGTTAGCGGATAGGATCGGTGTATAGAACCGTGTAGTAACCGTATTTTTTGTTTTATTTACTTTATTCGGTCGCTTACTTTGTTAGTGGTAGGTAGAATTGTGCCACGCCCGCGGCCGGGCGTAAGCGGACTGTTTAGGTACTTACCTTAGGTTTAGGTACACGCGTCGAGTAGGGTTTATAATTACCGTTGCTACATAAGCGTGGCAATTGCAAATATTGTATACGTAATAATTATCAATTAGCGTTGTCTCGTAAACCGACTGTAGTTATTACTCGGGGAATAGTAATTTGTTTGAATTAAATTAATTGCGTAGTATAATTTACTGATTGGATAAATAGCATTTTGTATTGTATTATTTTTATTGTGATAATTAAACTAATTGTGTAAAGTAATTTGTACTAAGTTCAATTCGGTGATAATCGTACCTTGTAATGATGCCTTCACACCGGTCACCGACGCTTCGCTTACAAGCGGAACTGCGCTGGGCTGCGAATGCTCACAGCTTGATAGGGAGACCCGATAGAATCCATAGCTTGGAGAAGCGGCTCGAGCAAGTCACGGCCCGAAGGGCCGTAGTGGAGGAGGCATGCTCCGAGATTATGGCTTCGGGAGCGGAACAGGGAGTCCTAGACTCCTGTCTTTCCGACTATGAGCAATTTTTTACTCTCACGGATGACCTGATTGAGGCAGGGGCCAAGCAGGCTAGTGACGCGCGTGAAGCTCGGCTGGGTGTCCTGCTCGAGTCCCCTCGGAAGCAGCCCACTCACCCGGAGCTGTTGGGACGACTTCCCACTCTGGACCTGCCAAGGTTCTCCGGGGTCCTCTCCGAGTGGTTAACATTTGTGGGACTTTTTGACAGCCTAGTGGATGCCCGGAGGGATTTAACACCAAGCCAGAAGATGGCGTATCTCCTGGCCTCATTAGAGGGGGGAAGCCTTGGGCGTCGTCGGCCATTTGAAGGTGTCGGACGACGCCTACCTGAACGCTCGGGACCTCCTTGCCGGAAGGTATGCCAACGTACGGCGAATTGCGGACGAGCACGTCAAACTTCTGTTAAACCTCCCGTTGCTAAAGGACCGGGCCCGACTACGACCGGACATCGTAAATCCGGTCTTGGTGGCCTGCAACTCGTTGAGACGGCTGGATTTGCCGGTGGACGAATGGTCCTTTTTGTTGCTCCATATTGTGCTGTCCCGCCTACCTCTCGATCTTCGACTCCATTTTGAGGAGAGGTACGGCGGAGACGGCGCCTCCTATATTCCTCCCTTCAGGGATCTGCTGCGGTTCTTGGAGGAGCAGTGCCGGCAGATTGAAAACGCATCGGGCACCGCCGGAGATCTGCGGACTGCTAACCGAACCGTGACCAGGGAAAGGCGAAACCCCCCGGCCAAGTCGTTGTCAACCCCCCTCAGACCGAGTGGTGCTCCTGCGGGAGGGCGCCCCCCTCCTATCATCTTATAGTGGCCTAGTGGCCAGGAAGGCGCCCCCCTGCTCCTATTGTAGAGCAGCAGAACACCAGGTGACGTCGTGCCCTAAATTATTAGGCAAGCCTGCCTCAGCGAGACGAACCATCGCCAGGGAGCGCCGCTGGTGCTATTCATGTTTAGAACGGCACCTCCAACGAGACTGCCCGCACCAGCGGCCCTGTCCGCACTGCCAGGGCAAGCACCACGCCGTTTTGTGCCTGGGCGCGAACGGCTCTTTCTCTCGGGGCTCGGCTGGGCCCTCATCCCCCACGGGCGGGGGCGCCCGGCCACCCCCTCTGACAGGTGACGCTCGTCGCTCTCCTACCGACGACCCTGCCCCTGGGTTCGGAGGGGGTTCCCCTCACGACCAGTCGGGGGGTCGTTCCCCCAGGGGCGGGGGGTTCGTCACCCCCCCTCGGAGGGTCGAGAGGGACTTCGCGGCCACTCAGCGGTCAGCGAGATCCTTCTCACCCCCATTAGCAGAGAGGCCGCGACTGGAGTACCACCCCCCCCCCTTTGGTCGGTCCCGCTACTACGGGCTCCCTGAGACCTCGAAGCTGTCCAGGGCCTCCAGGCCAAGGTTCCCAGAAGCCCCCCAAGTCGGCCCGTTCTGCGATTTTCATCCACGGGTCATTGAGATGCCGCCGGAATTCCGCTTTCCGGACCCCCGGCTTGAGTGCCGGTCCGACGAAGGCAGCTCCTGCTAGGAAACTGCCGCCCTAGCTCCCACCACGGCCGCCTTCACTGATCCTTTAAGCCGTCCGCAGTCCACCTGTCAAACTGTTCTATTGCCGACGGCCGCCGTGAAGGTGTACAACCCGAGTGGCGACTGCTTAACTGTTCGCGCTCTATTGGATTCAGGTTCACAACGCTGTGTGGCCTCCACTCGGTTAGTGGGAAGACTAGGGCTCCCCCTGGAGCTCCAAATCATGCCCAATGGTAGGTATTGGAGGTGCAGAGCCTCCTGCTCCTAGGGGACAAGCAAGGCTGGTGTTTGGTCCTGCAAGCGAACACCTCCACATCTTAGTTAAGGTAAATGTCCTCGATGATATTGTAGGCTTTCTCCCTAATGCCCGTATAAATGATAGCGCGGTTTGTTGTACGTCTGGCTTGAGACCGGCAGACCCTCAATGGTCCCAACCTGGGCCGATAGATTTGTTGCTGGGGGCCGACGTGCTGGGGTTCATCCTGTTAGGCGAGATACGAGCCCTACAGCCCGATGGCTTGTCAGCCGTGTCCACTGTATTTGGGCACAGTTCTTTGGACCGGTTCTGTGGTCTCCACCGCATCAGGCAGCCGACCCGCTCCCGGTGGCGGGCGTGTCTCTTTCGGACGTCGTCCAGCGGTTCTGGGAAATTGAGGAGCCGCCACACGCGCCTCGAGTCAACCCTCTGGACCGTGAGTGCGAGTTGTTCTACCAGAACAATACCGGCCGCCGTGTCGACGGTCGCTTTGTCACCCGCTTACCCTTTCTTGACTCACGGCCTCCTTTGGGCCAATCTCGGACCATGGCCGAAAAGAGGTTGCTTTCTATGGAGCGCCGTATGCGTCGCGACACAGCCTTTCGCGACAAGTATGTCGAGTTCATGCGCGAATATCAAGAGCTGGGTCACATGTCACCTTCTCATTTCGACTGGCGATCACATGAACACTACTTCCTCCCCCACCACGCGGTTTTGAAGTCCCCTGGGAGTAAGATTCGGGTGGTTTTCGACGGCTCCGCCCCCTCGTCCAATGGGGTGTCCCTGAACCAGTGTCTCCACTCTGGTCCTAAATTGATCAAGGACATATCCGACATTTTGACCCACTTCCGTCGGCATCAAGTTGTTTTTGTAGCCGACATTCGGATGATGTTTCGACAATCAGTGGTCCACCGTGATGACCGTCGATATCAGCTGATCCTGTGGCGCGAGAAGCCCAGCGATCCGATACAAGTGTTCGAGTTGAACACCACCACCTATGGACTCCGATCCAGCCCGTATGTCGCCATGCGAACCCTCCTCGAACTAGCTGAGAGAGAGCGCCTAAGATACGCTCGGGGGGCTTCTATTTTGGAGACCTCGGTCTACATGGACGATATTTGTACGGGTGCCTCCACCGTCGAGGAGGCCCTCGTATTGCGAGACGAATTGATTGCCATCCTGAAGTCGGGAGGTTATGAGCTGCGCAAATGGTTGTCGAACTCCCCTCATATTTTGAAGGACCTCCCAGGAGAGGATCAACAAGACCCTCATCTATTCGAGCACCCTGACAATCCTAATTTGTTGACTGTGCTTGGCATTCAATATCAGCCTGTTCAGGATACCTTCACGTATCGAGTCAAGCTCGATCCCCCCCCTAAATCATGGACCAAGCGCTCTGTGTTGTCAACTGTAGCTCGCACCTTCGATCCTAATGGTTGGATTACTCCGGTCATCTTTTTGGCTAAGTGTTTCCTTCAAAAACTCTGGATATCCGGGTTGGGTTGGGACGACCCTATAAGCGGTGCTCTCTTGCGAGAGTGGCTCTCAATTGTGTCCTCCCTTCCAGACATCGACCGGGTCTCCATGTCAAGGTGCTTCCTCCCTCCAGGGAAATGCAGGGTTACCCTGCACGGGTTTTGCGACGCCTCTGAGAAGGGTTACGCTGCTGTTGTATATTTGCGGACGGTGAGCTCTTCTGGCCATACTTCCGTCCATCTCGTACTTGCTAAAAGCAAAGTGGCTCCCATTAGGTCCCGCTTAACTATCCCTAAGTTGGAACTGTCTGGAGCTGCTCTTCTCACGCGACTGCTCAACCACGTTCACTCCTCCTTGAAGTCGGTAATCGACATTACGGACGTCTACGCTTGGTCGGACAGTGAGATAGTACTTTGTTGGCTCCGAGCGGCACCTCACAATCTTGAGGTCTTCGTGTCGAACCGCGTGTCCCAAATCCAGAATTCTGTCACTTGTCTAACGTGGAGACATGTCCCAGGGGAATTGAATCCAGCAGACTGTGCTTCTCGTGGCTGTGAAGCCTCCTACTTGGTTGATCACCCGCTGTGGTGGGGGCCCGGCTGGTTAGCTGAGTCTCAGGCGTTCTGGCCCCAGAACAAATACTCTGAACCAATTGAATTGCCTGGCTTACGAGCCCGAGTAGGAGTGGTCAAGGATAAGCCCACTCGTGATCTCTCCTTACTAGAACGGTACAGCTCTCTCGACAAGCTTTTGGGAGTAACTGCTTGGTTGCGTCGATTTGTCCGCAACTCGAGAGACCCATCTAACCGAATATCTGATTCCGCCTTGTCCCCTAGCGAGCGGCGCGAAGCCTTGATGCATTGGACCCGTATGATCCAAGCGGAGCATTTCGAGCTCGTGATTGATACCTTGAAGCGGGGCTTAGTTGTCAAGGGTGCGCTGGCCCGCCTGAACCTCTTCCTGGATGACTCGGGGATGCTTCGCGTGGGCGGACGTTTGAAAAATTCTCAACTGCCGTACGAGGCTCGACACCCGCTACTGCTCCCCAAGGACGGCGCCTTTGTTCGGTTGCTGGTAACTCACTACCATGTTCAGAATGCCCACGCTGGGTGCAACGCTCTTTCGGCCATTTTGCAGCGGGAGTTTTGGATTTTGGCGGGTCGACGCACCATTCGGAGCGTCATCTTTAAGTGCATATCTTGTTATAAGTTGAAGGCCCCCATATCACAGCCGATGATGGGCGACTTACCACCCGACCGCGTCAGGGCCATCCGACCATTCGCGGGAGTCGGAACTGACTTCGCTGGCCCCTTCCTCGTCAAGTCCTCTAACCTTCGTAACGCTCGTGCTCATAAGGCCTATCTGTGCGTTTTCGTGTGCCTCTCCACTAAGGCTGTTCACTTAGAACTTGTAAGTGCCCTTAGCACGGAGGCCTTTTTGTCCACACTGGGTCGCTTCGTATCGCGTCGCGGTTTACCGGACCTGATCCGGTCGGATTGCGGAACGAATTATAAGGGTACTGATAGGTATTTGAAGGAGGTCGTTGAATTTCTGTCTAGCAACAGGACCTATTTAACTACTGCGATGTCCAAGAAGGGCATCCAGTGGAAATTCGACCCTCCGGCTTGCCCACACTGGGGCGGTATCTTTGAGGCGGTGGTGAAGGTTGCAAAGACGCATCTCCGTCGCGTTATTGGCGAAACTATTTTGACATTTGAAGAGCTTGCCACTGTATTCTGTAAAATTGAAGCAGTCCTCAACTCTCGGCCCCTCTGTCCTCTCTCGTCCGATCCGAATGATTTAGAGGTTCTAACCCCTGGCCACTTCCTGATAGCCCAGCCGCTTAACGCCCTGCCCGAGTACCCCTTCCGGGAAATAATCTCTTCGCGGTTGAGCAGATTTGACATGCTGCAACAAATAACTCAGAGTTTTTGGCACCGATGGTCTCTGGAGTACCTACATCTTTTGCAGCAGCGCGTTAAGTGGTCTGACAAGACGGACCCCCTCGGGTTGGAGACCTCGTGTTAGTTAAAGAACCTAACGCCTCGCCCTTGTATTGGCGCCGTGGGCGCATTGTCAAGTTGTCGTATGGACCGGATGGGATTCCTAGGGTGGCCGAGGTTTTGGTTGGAGATTCGGTTTTGCAACGTGCCGTCTCTACCCTATCCCGTTTGCCAATTTACTCGCGGACCTAGATCCTCATGTCCGGGACGGGGGGCTTGTTTAGGCCTAATTTTAACGTTTGGCGATCGGCGTCGGCGCTCGGGTCGAGCGGGGAACGAACCTGACGGCGGAGGCGCGGGGGGTGCGGGCAGGTGCGGCCTACGGCCGCGCCGGCCTCGGTTTTTCGGACTTCACTTGTCGCAGAGCGTGGAACTGAGTAGTTGCCCGTTGTGTTAATAGCTTAGTCGCACCTCTGCCTTAACGTATATACTTCGCGAACCTGAGTAGTTTGCCGCGCGGCCCGGTGAGATTGCATTTTTCACAAAGGTCGAGTTTGTATGTGACGCGCGTTCGGTTAAATCTTGTTGGACTTTATTGGATTAACCTAATGACAATTGGCTTGTCTCCAATTAACAAGTGAGAAACGAGTGTAATTTACTAGATTCTCAAATTTTTGTGACGGACTGCCACTTCGATATAAAGAATAGAGGTGAAGCCTTGGGGTCGGCGGTTCTGCAACCAGCGGGAAGTCAGGTTACATAATTTAACACAATCCCACCACAACACAGTCAAGCACACCCACACTTACACCTGAATCTTCCTAAGGTAGACCCTACTTCGAAGAAATAGGTAAGTTATTGTTTGGTTCCCTTTTTTACCGCTAACGTGTAATATTCCACAAGCCATTTAGGCCGACCTCCTGTTACTCGTCGAGTGGAGCCCCTGATGGGCCCGGGTTCCACGAACCTTTGCCCGGGTAACTAGAGGCCGTAACATTGGATATTAAAAAAATTAATGAAAACCTAAGTGACCAATTATTTTGAAAAAATGTGTTTAAATTAGATTTTAAAATGGTATAATTCATTATTGTATTTAGTGTAAATAGAAAATTAATGCTAATTTGAACATCAAAAGAAGTCAATTTTACCAGACAACAAAATTTTGTCAAGGAAATTTTTATTAGAACGACTATTTATCCATTCATAACAGGACATCCTGTATATAGTTTATAACAAATGAAAAAAAAAACTGTAGAATAACATACACACATCAAAAAAGTTTTCGATGAGTTTGAAAAATCGAAATCTTTTTTTTGTTACGTTAGACTAAAAGTATTACAACTTTTTCTTCTTTTTAGATTCTTTCACACATCGAGCTCAACGAGTCAATGCTGCCCTCTGAGAATACGTCACAAGATTGAATTACGCTTGATTGAAACCCAATAGTGCACGCGTGAGATATTCTTAAGCAAGCTGTTTGGACCAGTGCCAGAGATCAGGGAGGCCGCTATTGAAGAATGGGCCAGGATACCGCATGAAATGCCGGATAACCTGATCCTCAGCATGCCCAGGAGGATCTGCACGTGTTTGAGCCGGGGTGGGAGTTATATTGTTTTAAATAAAAACCTTCTATTAATAAATTTTTGTTACAATTACATTAAGATTTAATTACAAAATTTTGTTATTAAAAATAAAAAAAGGGTTTTATTTTTTAAAATACTAGAAGAGTTTATTATTTAAAAAAAAGATATTATTAAAAAAAACGTAGAAACTTTTTCTTGATAAAGTAATATTTTAAAAATATATCAGCTTTTACTAGTGATCACAAACTTTTTTTGATGTGCCTGTGATAAGAACTGCAGTTAATTTATATATTTAAATACAAATATAGTATGCCAACTATTTCCATAGCCGTAGAACCGCGATTACACTCATAGTCTGCTATTTAAGGATACCTGTCTTTTTATAAGGGAAGTTGATCGAGCAAGTAGATGAGTTTGTATATTTGGGATGCGAACGACGAGTGAACGCAGGAAATACAGTAAATGGGACGCTACACTCTATTGTAAAGAGTCAAAAAGGCACGTATGGCCATTCACAGTGCTGTGTTGGTCCTTACTTTAACGTATGGTAGTGAAAGTTGGGTGTGGCAGAAGAAGCACGAGAGTAGAATAAACGCAGTAGAAATGCGGTCGTTAAGGAGTATGTTAGGGTTGAATCTGAGTGACAGGGTGAGAAATTGTGTGATTAGAGAAGAGTGTAGTTTGCAAGATGATGTTGTGACCAGGATTAAGAAAGGAATGCTTCGGTGGTTTGGTCATGTGGAAAGAATGAATGAGGAAAGAGTGACAAAGAAAATTTATGTTGCAGAAGTGAATGGCAGAGTCGGAGAGGGACGTCCTAGGCGAAAATTAATCGACCAAATTAGCGATTTATCAAAAGCGGGCCTAATTAGGAGTATCTTAATCGACAAGCATGTATGCGTATATATATATATATATATATATATGGATGTGGAGGAGGCGAGAGAGGTGTGTCAGGATCGTGCTAAATGGAAGTCTGTAGTCTCTGCCTACCCCTGTGGGTGACAGGCGCGAGTGTTTATGTATGTATGTTTTTTTATCTGTTATGATATATAGTTATATAATCTCTGTAGAGATAATATAGTCTCTGCAGAGACGGGCCATCAATACCTGTTGGTCCGTCGCGGAGTCGGGCGCCATGTTGAGACATGTCCGCACGATGCCGAGGCTCAGGTACGGGTTGTTCTGCTTGCTCAGGTGCATCGTGTCGAAGTCGTCGAGGAACTTGTCGAACACCGACATCGCCTCCTTTATATTTGATAGTTTGGTCTCGTCGCGCGTGCCTGCACCAGAAATAGATTTCTTTTATTAATTATTGGTTATATATAATACTTATTCAAAGACAGTTAATAAATTCTTTATTTGCCTCAAATCTTTTAACAATTTAAATGTAACCCTGGCTACTAAACTAGTTGTAACAACTGTATCTTAGAAACCAGGGTCTTCCCCTATTAGTGGTACAATTACAATTGATTTATTAATAGTTCGGAAAATACTTCTGTCGTAGGAAGAACCAGGCAGAAACACAGTGGGATCTTTAAATTCCCGCTATGAAAATCAACGATTTTCAAAATATCGTTGTTTTCACCCCGGATTTCGAAAATTGAGTTCTCATCAGATCTAGACATTTCGAGGTCTTAGAAAGCTATTCTGGCTATTTTTGTGACAATGTCCGTATGTCTGTGTGTTCGTCTGCGTGCGTGTGTGTGTAAAACATCTCATGACTTTTGCGGCATCTGAAAGAAACTCGCTGAACTTAGGGTATGTTCCAAAATACAACCCAGTACACTGGCAAATGCAAATGACGTCATCAATTGACACTATATTGTACTGGCGTGCCGCCGCCATATTGTGTCGGATATCCGGCCATAATAAAACAATTTTTAATTGTGTGTGCGCTGAATGAAGCATGCCAGAATTTGTTATTATTTATTCAAATACAAAAAATTATAGAATAATTGCTGGTATCTCCATTAGGAAGATATAATGATTTTTGGAGCACGAAATTACAAAATAATCGACAACACTTTTCCAATATGGCGTAAATGTATGACGTCATATACTGGCCTATGTGAACGGTGCGGGAAAAAGCGCTACAATAAGAAATAAATGAATAGAGTTATAAGTTTTTTCAATATTAGTTTTAATAATATAATGACTAAATACAAAAAAATTCGATTGGGTTAATAAATACTTTACAAACAATTAAATTAGGTTAGGTTCCCTGGTTAAAACTGACTTCGTGTCCTAGAGGAAAATAGCTACTTAACAGTACTACCTTTTTAAACGCTTCTACCTTTTCTCAACAACGAATCACCAGTAAAGCGTCGATTCATGACGTTATTTGCATTGGAAAGTACACTGGATTCTATTTTGAAACATATCCCTAGTTTATCTGTGAATTTAGACCGGATCGTCAGGGTATATTCTTAAAAAAAGACCTCAAAAATGCGAGTTGTTTTAATTTTCAAACTGTGGTTTATTTGAAATTACTTCGACACCCTTGTTTTGATCAATTCTATAATCTAATCAGCTCTACTCAAAAACGATGCGAATGCCGTGAACCGCATTGTAATCGGTTGCTTCGTTCGAGGGATATCGTTGTCAAAAGAAATCTCGAAAAAGAGTTTTTTCATAATAACTTGAAAAAATTTCACCAAATCAATTTTTTTGTGATAAATGGTTTTGTTAAGCTCAACAAACTGCACGCAACGTCCTTAAATAAATACAAACTTCAAAACGAAGCTAACCATGGTTCCCAAAAAAGTTACGCAATCGCACTGTTGTAATTGGTTTCACTAAATTATAATAGAAAGAGACAGGTGTAGGGATAATTAATATCAATGTTAAGGGAGCGTTAACATCAGCTTACAATCATGTATGTTACATAAATATCACGGTAGTGATGACCTCATTCTCAGAAGTCCATTATCGCATAAGCAAATATTATATCAACTTTTAGAACGATTCAAATTAATTGTCGGCAAAATTAGGTACAGTCGCATATTTTGTTATTGATGGTTAATTATTTTATTTATTTATTTACTCTTTATTTTACACCAAAATACAAAACATCAAGTACAATTAAAACTAAATTAGAATATGTACAATAGGTTATATATCGTAAAAGGCGACAGAAGGAACCGAAATAGAAATGAACAGTAGCATCTTTTATACGTGGTAAAGCCACGCTGCAGTTATATTATGGTTGTAGCACGAATGGGTCGGCTCGGCTGGGGAAGGACCACGCTCTCACAGAATACCAGCGTAAAATAGCACCTTAATGCTGCTGTGTATCGTATGGTGAGTGTAGAGAACCGGAGACCCTTTTTACTGGAAACGAGGCATTCCATCTTAGTCCTCAGGGTTGACCGGGCATCAGGACTGTGTTTTTTTTTTTTTTTTTTTTTTTTTTTTTTTATAGGATAGCGTGACAAACGAGCACACAGTCCACCTGATGGTAAGTGGTTGCTGCGGCCCATAGACATCTACATCTATCTTCCATTACAAATCAAAATGCAGATGCGTTGTCACCCGTGAGGACTGAGATGGAATGCCTCATTTCCAGTAAAAAGGGTCTCCGGTTCGTTAGTCACCCTTATTCTGTATAAAAACTCTTCCTGACAACTTAACATTATAAAAACTGCGCTCGCCGTACGGCCTGCTATTATTATTACTACTATTGCAATCAATTGACTTTACAACATTTACACCTTCACTTTACAAATTGAAGAGTTTAAAGGTTTTCATATACATATACGTGACGTTTGTAGTATAATTATACGAAGTATAATAACACTTCGAGTATAAATACTACGAAGTATAGTACGAAGTATAAGTACAATTATACTTCGAACAGTCACACCAATTGTTAAAGTCACTGCTCACATAACCAGAAATCACACACAAACGCCTGCAAGCTTTTCATGAAATTATTATAATATTTCAAATTACATTTACTCCCTAATGCTATATCTTGCCTTGCCTTGTTATTTATTGAAGTGAATTCGCCATAGATGCTGCGCTTGACAGCGCGGTTACCAACCTCAGTTTTGTGTTATTTTGAGTTGTTATCAGGAAGATACTGACACCCAACACTAATTTCAATTTTCTTTTGTCGCATCTTATGACACCTACGAAATTATATGATTTAGTGGATATTCTTACACGAAGCGGGCTCGAAGGACCAAATTGTTGGCGTAGTGGGAGAAGGTTTATGTTCAAAAACGACACTTATGTAACTTCAGTCTGCATCTAACTAATATTAGATGTAGAATGAAGTTGCCCACGTTATCGTCATTGCGTCTGACTGACTTGGTCGCGGTGACAACTACACTACAGAGCATTTCGATGAATAATTAGAAATAATGGTATTTAGCGGAACTGTTCCTAACAGAAAATAACTTCCTAACTGCCGCATGGCGCAGCGGACACGCGTGTTTGCGTGTGTGAGTGAGTGTGTGTGTGTGTGTGTGTGTGTGTGTGTGTGTGTGTGTGCGTGTGTGTGTGTGTGTGTGTGTGTGTGTGTGTGTGTGTGTGTGTGTGTGTGTGTGTGTGTGTGTGTGTGTGTGTGCGTGTGTGTGTGTGTGTGTGTGTGTGTGTGTGTGCGTGTGTGTGTGTGTCTGTGAAGAATAATTTAAATCGAATAACGTCGTAAATAATTGACGCTGAATATACATAAAAATATTCCAAAGAGTTAAGAAAACTCCATCTTTTTGAAGACGGTAAAAATCAAATACATGCAGAAGATGACAAAGCCAATACTTACAAGTCAACACCCTCTTCGCCCTTCCTAATAATCCTTTCACAGCCAACTTCTGATAATCAGGGTCCCTCCCCTCCAGTTCCTTCAAAGTACTCTCAGCTGTCGCTTTGTCCTTGAAGCCTAATCCGGGCACTGTGTCCGGTGGGAGTTCCTTCTTCTCCTTAGACTTGTCTTCCATTTCCACATCAGAGCCAGACTCCTGAAAAGTGTTTTGAAATGAGATTAAGTAGTATCTATTTAAAAGAAGGTTAGGGGTAAAATTCGCAATAAACAGTAGAAGCAGAGTGACCGACATAGCCCAACGGATTAGTAAGGTGAAGTGGCAATGGACCGGCCATTTCACTCGAAGAACCGACAACCGATGGGTAAGAAAGATTCTCGTTTGTCAGTCTGGTACCGGTAGGCGAAGTGTAGGGCGGCCACCCACTAGATGGAGTGACGACCTGGTAACACATGCAGGAAGTCGATGGATGCAGGTGACTCAGCCCCGTGTTTTGCAGTGTTACTTGGGGGAGGCGTAATGATGATGGTTACTTTTCAACTTCGATTAAGAATATAACAGACACCAACATCTATCCTTGATTAGAAATCAAAATGCAAACGCGTTGTCACTCCTAAGAACTGATATGAATACCTCGTCATCAGTATAGTCTCCGGTAGTGTCCGACCGAATGAACGAAGACTCGCCTTCGGCCACCTTCGGCCTAAAAACCATCTTCGGCTAAACTTTTGGCTTCGACCAAAATGGCCCGACGCCCAAATTGAACGAACTGTTAGGAATGAGCAAGAGCGCGATGCACGTGGCGACGCAATTTTTATCATCTCTAGATCAACTTACAAGTATCACTAAAATTAAACTCGCTGTAAATCTCGCAGAAGGTATACAAGCAACAAAAGATTCGCGCTGGCACCAATGAAATTGTTAATTGCAATTTTAAGTGCTGATTTACCACGTGCTCCGCGGTGAAGGAAAACATCGTGATGAAACCAGCATGTCTGAGGAATAAAAAAAAATATTTCGAAGACATGTGAAGTTCGCCAACACGCATTGGGGCAGCGCGACGGACGCTTACTTGCCCTAAAACCCTCTCAGAAATGGGTGAAGGCCTGTGCCTAGCAGTGGGACGTTCCTTTATAAACCTTTAATTCTATATAGGTCGTAACTATTTACGTATTTTATTGCATCTATCACGGGGAGTGCTCTGAGGAATTGTTCGGAATAATCCCAGCCGCCAAATCGCATGAACGCACTACGCGGCAAACCTCCCGATACCATCCACACCATCTGGATGCTTGGCGGTCCAACACTGTACATTTCACTAGGAGTTTTCTTCCGCGTAATTCTCTGTGGAATAATTTACCATAGGCGATTTTTCCGGACCGATACGACTTGGGGACCTTCAAGAAAATAGCTTACTCCTTTCTAAAGGGCCTAAACGCACCTGCAATTCCCCTGGTGTTGCGGTTGGTCATGGGCGGCGGTAGTCATTTAACATCACGTGAGCCGCATGCTCGCTTGCACACTCTTCTATATAAAAAAAAAAAACTTTATAAACCTTTAATTCAAAAATTTTAAAATCATTTATATTGTTAATTTTAGCTAATCTTGAATTGAATTTCTTAAGGTCTTTAAGCCGGCCGGTTGCATTTTTTGGCTTTGGTCAAAGGTTGTGGAGACAGCTGATTGATTGGCTGATACGAAATGTAGCACTATTTAATTGTGTTTTAAACTAAAAAGGCTAACCTTATCCTTTTCATTGTCTTCGCTGTTCTTTTCTTTTTTCTCTTCTTTTTTATTCTCTTTTTTCTCAGACTTCTTCTCTTTGTCCTTTTCTAGATCCGCGAGCCAGTTCTCGAACACCTCCATCGCCTCTTTTATGTTTTTAATCTTTTCTTCCGCCTTTGTCACTATAGATTTTAAGAGTTTCATTAATTTTACTAAAGTACTAAGTAAGGGACGTACATGGAAAAATAGTAGGTTAAGTAGATGTTTGGTATTTAGACAAGTGTTGTAAATTATTAGGTATTGGTACGATCGCGAGCGGCACATGTGTAGATAATTCCGTTTATCTAATTCTGCGGGCCGAGCGGATTCGGCGTCCCCGAGCACCGAAACACCCGGATAGGCGTACATTCCTGGGTTACAATTATGTGAAATGTACTCCCCGGTAACGCCAGTTAACAATTTAATTTTTAAATAATATAAAATACTTGGCACATATCACCAACCCCTCCTTTCCCTAATCCTTCCTATATGCACCTACTGGGACTCAAGCGCCAGACGGCGGCAGTTAGTAGTAAACGAATAAAAACCGCGACCGCACGAAGTACATTGCGTTCTTCGATCTCCTTTTTAATGTTATTCATCGCCGGACATTGCGTCCGAGTAATTTCTCGAATGTGACGCGCTCTTCCGCGATTACAATAAGTCAAGAGATAAGGAGTGCATGAATTCCTGGAACTTATTTAGAAGTGGGTGCGCCGATTCAAGTGGTTGAGCTGCTCTGTTAACTCATACTCTGAGAGGAAAGCGAGGCCTCACAAGGTTAGCTTTTGTTAATAGCATAAGGGTGACAAACGAGCACACAGTCCACCTGATGGTAATTGGATGCTGTGGCACATAGACATCTACACTTATCGTCGATTAAGAATCAATTCACTACGCAGATGCGTTGTCACTTCTGAGGACTAAGACGGAATGCCTCGTTTCCAGTAGAAAGGGTCTCCGGATCTCTACACTCACCATACGAAACACAGCAGTATTAAATTGCTATTTTACGCTGGTATTCTGTGAGAGCATGGTCCTGCCCCGGACGAGCCGTTTCATTCCTGCTACAACTACAATATTTCTGCAGCGTGGCTCTATCACTTAAAAAAGTGCGTGCTTTCCACTCTTCTCCACTTTTCTCGCTCTGCTTGTCGTATCTACTGATACATTCTACGAAATCTTTATCGAATAAACTCACGTTATTGGCGCGTCCACTCCTTATGAGATAATGTGTTCTTTTTTAAAATATTAAACATAGGTGACAAACGAACACACGGTTTACCTGATGGTAAGTGAGTGCTGTATCTCATAGACATCTACATCTATCCTCGATTAAGAATCAGAATTCAGTTGCATTGTCATCCCTAAGGATTAAGATGGAATGCCTAGTTTCTAGTAATAAAGGTCTCCTGTGGGAGGCCTATGTTCAGCAGTTGACTTTTAATAGGGTGTAATTAATGAATTAATTAATAACGAGATGGATATTGTGCCATCTGTCAGATGTCATAATATTTTTGGCATTTGTCATAGTCGCCTCCTACGACACTAACGGTACAAAGTGAGGCAATGGATTATTTCACTAAGGAACAAGAAAAAACATCAGTGGACTGGAGACGGCGAAGCCGCCCTTGCTCTTTTTAACCGATACTCCGGTGTCCTCTCCGGCTGGTACTTCATAGCTCTCCAACCCAGGGTACAAATTAGAGCACTCCTTTGTGCCGCGGACATCTGTTTTCGATGCCTCGGCAACCCTGAAGGACGGACCTGTTCATTATATGGCTGCGCGTAGACAGCGACGAACATCCGCGCGTCTACGGGTGTCTCTATAGGTTACTGGTTACGCTAGGTTACCATAGCGGTACTGCCGAAACAGACTGACTCATCGACGACGTCCAAATGGCTACAGATTCCTTGCAACAGCAGATCCCATTCGCAGACATCGTGATCCTTCGCGATTTTAACGCCCACCATGCCGAATGGCTCGATTCACGTTTAACCGATCATACGAGAAGATCTGTATCGTACATTACCTTGGCATATGGTCTTAGACAGCTGGTTACTTGTCATAGTCGTTTTATACGACACTCACGGGACAAAGGGAGGCGATGGATTATTTCACTGAAGTAGAAGAAAAGCCTTGGCAGAATCTCTATAGTCGTAAAATAGACTGGAGAACACCACAAGGGTATAAGCGGTATACATGGTAGAGCCACGCTGGGTCGTGGCTCTACCATGTATACCGCTTATGCAACTATATCGTGGTTGGCGCACGAATGGGTCGGCTCGATCAGGGAAGGAACTCGCTCTCACAGAATACGATTTTGAAATACCAGCTCAATGCCACTATGTTTCGTATGCTGAGCGTGGTTCCGCTGCAAAGCGTGGCTCTACCACGTATACCACTTACGCAGCTATATTTTGGTTGGAGCACGAATAGATCGGCTCGATCAGCGAAGGAACTCGCTCTTACAGAATACGAGCGTGAAATACCAACTTAATCCTGCTATGTTTCGTACGGTGAGTGTAGAGAAACGGAGACCCTTTTTCCAGTAAAAAGGGTTTACGGTTGATTGAAGGAGACATTTCATCTTAATAAATAATCATAATGCTCTTCATACTAGGTCAGACACATTCTGTCTTAGTTCTTAAGGTTGACAACACATCTACACTTTGTTTCTTAAGCGAGGATACATGTAGATGTCTATGGGTCGCTGCATCCACTTATCATCAGTTGAACTTTGTGTTTGTTTGTCACCCTCATTCTACAAGGTAAAAGTGTAAACACCGTCGTCACTAAAACCATAGGTATTTGGCTTTAATATAAAAATATTTTACCGAATTTAAAAAAAAGAAAATGCTATTTTCTTTCATAAAATTAAAAAAGCTTCTGTCCGACACCGTCCGTAAATTCATGGATACCCTATGCTCCCGAGTGACGTAATCACTGTAAAGATCACCGCCCGCCCTAGCTACATACACAACATTCCAATAAAAACACAATAGGTACACATAACCTGTGATGTAACTATTCCTTCATAATTTCATCCCGGCTTAGGACAGGCAAAAATTGAGGAATTAAGGAAAAATTGAGATTTTACTAAAAAAATGTTGTTTTTTTCATAGAATTCACGTTCTATAAGCGAAACCAAGCCACTGGTTTCAAGGATAACGGTGTTTACACTAACACCCTGTTGAGTTCATCACTTACTTGAGAGTACCCGCTTGGCTCTCCCAAGGAGACCCCTGACGGTCAATCTTCTGTAGTTGGGATCGTGCTCCTCCAAAAGGCGTAGCGTTTCCTCGGCCTTCGCCTTGTCCTTGAAACCGAAACCGGAGTCTTCTTTTTCATCCTTGCCCATTGTTCTGTAAGAAGTTCAAGAAGATTATTTCAGTTCACTTTACTGCGTAGTAGAACTCTTGTTTCATTTAGAATAAAATAGAATTATTATTTTTACCTAAGAATCAATCTTATTGAAAGTATTTTTTAAACTTTTTTTTCATAGAATATGGGTGACAAACGAGCACACAGTCTACTTGATGGTAAGTGGATGCTGTAGCCCATAGACATCTACATTTATCCTCGATTAAGAATCAAAACGTAAATGCCACCCCTGAGGACTAAGATGGAATACCTAGTTTGCAGTAAAAAAGCGGTCTCCGGTTCTCTACACTCACCACACGAAACACAGCAGCACTTTAGCATTTTTCCACTGGTTCGGAAAAAACCTTTGTACTGAGAAGAATTAGCAAGAAATCCAGCAATCCAACAATTTCAAAGTATATTATACAATAAGTTGTACAAATTATACTTATAAAACTTATTTAAGAAACAGCTTGGAAGCGATTACTTCATTCCCAGGGATTATTATCAACCACGTATTCATTTATACTATAATAACCCTTTTATACAGTTTTTATAAAGACTCACGCCTGTCACACAGAGGGGTAGGCAGAGACTACGGACTTCCATTTGGCACGATTGTCACCTTTACACGTCTCCTTTACATCCATCTATCTACGCATGCACGCTCGCCGGTTAAGGGTACTCCCAATGTGGCTCATCTTTAAAATATCGTCAATTTGGTCGATAAACCTTCTTCTAGGGCGTCCCTTTCCAACTCTGCCGTTCACATCTGCAATATAAATTTGCTTTGTCACTCTTCCCTCGTTCATTTTTTCTACATGACCAAACCACCGAAGCATTCCTCTCTTAATCCTTGTCACAACACCATCTTGCACACAACATTTTCTCTTATCACGCAATTTCTCACCCTGTCATTCAGATTCAGCCCTTACATACTCCTTAAAGATCGCATTTACACATTTATTCTACTTTCGTGCTTCTTTTGCCACATCCAACTTTCACTACCATACATTAAAGCAGGGATTAACACAGCATTATTTATGAATACCATACCATACGTGCCTTTTTTGACACATTATGATTCTTCATAATACAGTGTAGAGCCCCATTCACTCTATTTCCTACATTCACTCGTCGTTCTATATCTTTATCATATACATCCCTGCTAAATACACATCCCAAATACACGAACTCGTCCACTTGCTGTCAACTCCCTCAATCAATAGTTTTTGTTTAATTAACTAATTAAACTTCATAATACAGACTTCTCGATTTTTATTTGAGTGCTCTGGATTAACATTGAGTTACGCCACCGAGGGCCACGGGTTCGCATCTTGCACGGAACAAGTAGCTGTATGCCCTACAAATAATTGTTCCGGGTCTGGACGTTTGTCATGTGCAATTTTTGTTTGTACACTGCCTCCACGATATAGAATCTGGATCGATGGATCGGATGGAGGATCTGTGGAGTCGAGAAACTGGTATCGCTAGCCAATGAGTTGTATAGGAGTTCGACTGGACACACTGTTGTGTTCCAGTATATAGCACCCAATAACCCAGGCTGTTAGGCATTTCATCATAGTCCTCAAAGATAACAACGCATCTGTGGTCTACTTTACTTTTCAGTCATCAATAAAAAAATATAAAGATAGATTATTTATAATTGTTTTATAAAAAAATAAAATGCTATTGCTGAAAACCCTTTACATTAATAATTTTCTTCCGACTTCAAAAAGGAGGAGGTATTCGACTGTATGTTTTTTCATGTATATGTAAAGTAAAGTAAAGTTACAGCCTATATACGTCCCACTGCTGGGCTCAGGCCTCCCCTCATTTCTGAGAGGGTTTAGGGCAAGGAAGTGTCCGCCACGCTGCCCAAATGCGTGTTGACGAACTTCACACGTCTTCGAAATATTTTTCTTATTCCTCAGACATGCAGGTTTTCTCACGATGTTTTCCTTCACCGCCGAGCACGTGGTAAATCAGCACTTAAAATTGCAATTAACAATTTCATTGGTGCCGGCGGAGATCGAACCCGGGTTACTCTCGCGTTCTGTTATATTTACAGCGAGCGTTAACCACTGAGCTACCACGGCTCATGTATATGTACCTCGGAACAATTGTCTGGTTGTACCGATTTTGATGATTCTTTTTTTATCTGAAAGCTGGTGCTTCTCGTGTGGCCTCATATGAATTTAATCAAGATCTGACCAGTAGTTTTTGAGTTATCTTTAATAATGCGTATTTAATTGACTTCGAATACATTGATTCGGTCGTATTGAAGTCGGTTGTACAAAATTTTTAATTTTACCACTTGTTTAGAAAACTTATCGTCAAAATTAAGAATTACGTAAATATTAACTGGTTTTTGTAAAATGCTAAGCTTCAATTTAATCGACGTCTACTCGTAAATAAGAAATGCTTAAGGTTTCTATCTCTCTCTTTTTACTGACAAAAGAAATAGACAGATACAGAGGTAATTAATTTTTAATTCAAGTAAACGATAATGAATGATTTTAAGTAAGACCGTACATGTATAAGATTTGCATATGTTTACATATATCTAATATGTTAATGTTTTACGCTTAACATTTTACAAAGGTACCTGTATGAATTTATACAACGTTAAACACCGTGTCGTGGTGGTGTTAGAAAATCCACTACACCATATCGTCCCGTGGGTGTCGTAAGAGGCGACAGAGGGAGACAGGCAGGAGATTGGCAGCAGTATCTTCCTGATACCAGAATACTGCGGTTGCTGACCCACCTGGTAAGTGTGGCAACTGTGGCTAAATCCTCCCTATGAGGCGATCTATGGGGGGGGGGGGGCATTTCCAGCAGTGGACTTTCTTCTTAAACTTTAACTTCAAAAGCCGAATGGATGAACTTGAAACGTTAAATAGGAATAATGAATAAGGTGGCTAACCGTGGTATATCCCGCTGGACGTTCCTGCTAATCGCGCACTGTAATCTATACAAATAAATTCCATACGCGGTAGAGCCACGCTGCAGCTTTAATATGGTTTTAGCACGAATGGGTCGGCTCGACCGGGGAAGGAGCAAGCTAACACAGAATACCAGCGTGAAATAGCAGCTTAATGCTGCTGTGTGTCGTATGGTGAGTGTAGAGAACCGGAGACCCTTTTTACTGATAACGAGGCATTCCATCTTAGTCCTCACGGGTGACAGCATCTGCATTTTGATTCCTAATCGAGGATAGATGTAGACGTCTGGATGTATGTGGTTATTCCCACAACGGAGGTATTTTTCGAACCAGTAGTAAATAAAAAATGTCTTTCAACAGATATTACGTAATAATATAAAGTACCCGGCTGACCGAGCTTTGCTCGGTATTTTTCGCTCGGTTTTTTTTAATTCGTGTGTAATGGAAATTATATTTAGATACAAATTACATACCGATGAAATACGAAAAATATTTTTTACATACATAGACATAATATAGACATAATAGAAAAAACTGAACTGGTTATTTGAATAAAAAAATCATGAATGCAATTAGTTTAATTTAAATTTTCGAGTTTTTAAAAAATACGAAAAAAGGGCACGAAAAAATAGATTTTCTCAAAAAAAGAAAGGAACTTGAAAAAAAAAATTTAAAAAAGTCGGTCGGTCGGTCTGGGCACGAACCATGGTATTACGATTTTGTGCCCGCCCAATATACCAATTAAACTATTTGTAATCATTAATAAACTGTCAAAATTTACCTTCTTATTCTAACGATATTGTAGCAGTTTTTCATTGCCTAAAAACACGGACAAAAAGACATTTTCAAAAAATAAATCCTAGCTAGATCGATTTAGTGCCCCCCGAAACTCCCTGCACACAAAATTTTTATGAAAATCGTTGGAGCCGTTGCCGAGATTCCGATTAAATATATACAAGAATTGCTCGTTTAAAGGTATAGGATTAAATAAAAATTATTATATTATTCTATTCTATTCCCTTGAGGACATAAATGGAATACCTCGTTTCCATACAGTCTCCAGGACTAAAAAATGCCTTCCCCGGTCGAGCCGACCCATTAGTGCTACAACCATAATGTAGCGTGGCTCTACCACGTTGAAAAACGGTGCCTACGGTGACGTAACTTTTTATTCCTTTTCTGTATCACCTGTACAAATAAACAATTGTGCGTAAAATTCATTAAAACAAAGATGAATATTTGTTTTTAGATTAAACACACTGCTTGTAGTCTCCTTGTTAATTATTAGGTATATTGAAAATACATTCATCATCATCATCATTACAGCCCTTCACAAGTCCACTGCTGAACATAGGCCTCCCCCAAGGAATGCCACAAAGCACGGTCCTGAGCCACCTGCATCCATCGACTTCCTGCAGGTCTCACCAGTTCTTCACTCTATCTAGGGGGAGAGGCCCTACACTTCGCCTACCGGTACGATGCTGCCACTCAAGAAACCTTTTTTCCCCAACGGTTGTCGGTTCTTCGAGCTATATGGCCTGCCCACTGCCACTTCAGCTTACTAATCCGTTGAGCTATGTCGGTCACTCTGGTTCTACTGCGGATATCCTCATTTCTAAGTTTATCACGCAGAAAAACCCCGAACATAGCCCTCTCCATAGCTCGCTGAGCGACTTTGAGCGTCCTCATAAAAAAGTCCACATTAAAAGTAGTGAAATGAAATAAATTCGTATTAATTTCGTATTCCATCCATTACAGCCTATTAAAGTTGACTGCCGAAGATAGGCCTCCCCCATAGAGTTGCCACGTTTAGCATCAGTGTTGGCAACCGCTCTACGTGGTAGAGTCACGCTGCAGCTACGAATGTGTCGGCTCGACCGGGGAAGGGCCACGCTCTCACAAAATACCAGCGTAAATGTTGCACTTTAATGCTGCTGTGTTTCTTCCATCTTAGTCCTCACTGATGACAACGCATCTGCATTTCGATTCGTAATCGAGGATAAATGTAGATGTCTATGGGCCGCAGCAACCAATTACCATCAGGTGGACTGTGTGCTTGTTTGTCACCCTTACCTTATAAAAACACATATTCACTCTTGCCTTGAGGACATCTACAATGTAGTCGGATGGAATCACTAAGTGCCTTTCACATTGTAAATCACTCCTTTGCTGTACGCATTGTGAACGACGAAGCTAACCAACAAAGGGAGACCAGCTAAACGTCGGGTAGTCCGATTATAGAATGGAGAAGGAGGAATTAAGTCATGCAATATTTTGATGTGTATGTATTGCTGAAGGCGCAGTGGCGTAGCAATGAATTGTCGAGCGCTGAGTGCCGTAGGTTCGAACCCCACACGGAACAAGTTTTTTTTATTAATAGAAGAAGGGTGACAAACGAGCACAGAGTCCACCTGATGGTAAGTGGTTGCTGTGGCCCATAGACATCTACATCTATCCTCGATTACTAATCAAAATTCAAATACGTTGTCACCCGTGAGGACTAAGATGGAATGCCTCGTTTCCAGTAAAAAAGGTCTCCGGTTCTCTACACTCACCATACGAAACACAACAGCATGCTGCTATTTTAAGCTGATATTCTGTGAGAGCGTGGTCCTTGTGGACTCTTTGTGGACTCGAAGGGAAGGACCACAACACACGTGCTACAACTATACTACCAATATAGATGTAATATGGCTCTACGACGTAAAGTAAATATTTTTATGGCCTACAAATAATTGTTCCGGGTCCACATGTTTCTCCTTATGCAATTTATGCAAGTTAACTGCCCCCACAATACAGGAGAAAATCCTGATCTGGAGGTAAAATAAAAAAAAAGAATTCTCTATACGAATAGCTCCTCAGGTGATAATATATGATTAATATACCTATAATACATACAGTTTGTACGCTGTAACAGCAGAAAACCTTGACACTACACACCGTTATACAGGTATTATAACATCGATGATGTCATGGTGTCCAAACGACAGCGTATTTAAATAAAGACTATTTTGGATTTTTCACTCGAGTTTGTGCAAAACCGATTTGTGGGCGGAACCGAAACCGCAACAAAAAAAGAGTACTTTACCCGAAGAAACCGAAACATTTTTATTCATTATGTAATACATCAGTATCGTTATCTAATCATGCACCAGTAACAAACTTTGATGACGTGACTCAATTATTGCAACAATCATTGCAGAAAAAAATATCATCGTACTCCTTATTTACCATATAATCATATGGCTTATTCTGATTTTATTAATAGCTATCGAGTTTATTTTCGTTTAAAAATGAATGTGGCAAGTCGCAGTGTGCTTAGGGTGGACCAGATTGCACCAGTAATAAACCAAACATTGTGCCTCTACACTGAATCGGTAAAAATACGAATGCTTGAAGAATAATTTTATTATTAATATTCATGAACTCAATTAAGTTTTGTAATCAGTAATGATCACAACGTTAAATCATAGACGTAATTATTAATGCTACAAGTAGGGTTGCCACCCGTACTATAATATATAGTATCGTACTATATTTCAATCAATTGTATTATATATTATAGAAAAATAATATAGTACGGAAAAGTAGTATATTTTATCCCTAATTCAACTGTCGCGCATTTTATATTAACTCTGTTTGGATAGGTTTTACGGAAATATTTTTCTCTGTCATGAATGTAAAATTAAAAAACAAAATAAATAGAGCATGTATTACATAATTAAATTATTTTTTTAATATTTATTTTAATACGAATCTAAATTGCTCAGACTCCTATAATTATTTTAAAATAACGGTAGAAGGTAAGGTGGTTAGATCATGGATGGTCAAAGAAAAGAGCAATAACAAATATATATGGAAAAATACATTCACATTTGTATTGAATACATACAAACATAAAGTTAATAAATAAATGTTTACACTTTTTTCTCCGGAATTTCTCCAAAGTACTATATTATTGCATCCATTTTGGGAAAAATACTATATTTGTTAAAAATGTGGCAACCCTAGCTAAAAGGCTCATAATGTTGTTTTACTTTCGTTTCATTTATGATAGTTCTAAGGAGAATATTATATTTTCGGCATGTTTCTCTAACTTTCGCGCCTTTATTTATCTCATTTGCTTTTATAACATCTTATATTTGAAAAAAAAAGTTCTTTTAGGTGGCATTGTACCTGTAGAAAAAGTGTAGGTGGTCAATTACTGGAACAAACTCGTAGTATGGACTATAGATATTACCAGTAATAAACCACTGGTCAACAACTGGAATATTATTAACTATAAAAATTTATTGAAGTATCTTAAGTGAATATAAGTGTAAAAGAAAAAAAACGTATTAAAAAGCTTAAACACCAGTTGTTGTCCAAATGGAATATTACTGGAAAATCATAGAATTTGTGTTCCAATCGTTAATCAATGACGATCATTGATTTAAATAAGCATTTTCTGATAAAATAAGACGTAATATTATTGTGCAGTCGTAATATAGTTGTGTTTCATTATAATATGCAGTTAACTCGAAAATAGGTTACACTAACTGATGTAAACAAAGGTTTAATAGAGTTAAAATAAATTACCGTGTACGCGCCATGGAGGTTAGATCTCCATGGTACGCGCGCTTAGTAAAATGACCATTCGGTACGAAGTGAACGATTTTGCATTATTTTAATCCTAAAGAATTCGTACTAATTTTAAAGTTTCAATAATCATTTAATAATTACCAATACAAATATAAAATCACCCCGTAAAAACCAGTCTTAAAACCTTATTTTACTATCTATTTAAATTTTGTAGAAAAGTGTGGTTTGTAAGATGATGCAGTGACCAAGATTAAGAAAGGAATGCTCCGGTGGTTTGGTCATGTAGAAAGAATGAATGAGGAAAGAGTGACAAAGCAAATTAATGTTGCAGAAGTGAATGAAAGAGTCGGAAAGGGACGTCCTAAGCGAAATTTTGTCGACCAAATTGGCGATATACCAAAATTGGGCCAAATTAAGAGTACCCTTAACCGACGAGCATGTATGTGTAGGTATATGGATGTGGAGGAGGCGAGTGAGGCGTATCAACATCATGCCAAATGGTAGTCTGTAGTCTCTGCCTACCCCTCTGGGTGACAGGCGTGAGTGTTGATGTTATAGTATTTAAAATTTTCAAAACTTCTTTCTTTGTGGATGCCTACTTAATAAAAGGAAGTTATTGTCCCAATTTTACACATGTACATCCAACTGTTTGAGCTGTAGATTTAATACAATATTTTTCATAAAAAATTTGAACCCTTGTTTTAAAACTGGAAGAGGCAAATTTTACTATTTAATTACTTTAAAGTATTAATATTTTTTCTCCCTTCAAGTTGAACATTATCTACCCCCTTCTCCACCTCCCGGTAAGAGGTTGTTTTAAGAAATACTAAAATATTTTATTTCCATACAAAATTGCACACCCTCTGCCCCTGCCCCCACTACCGCAACAGGTTATTTTGAAATCGCGGGACTTGTTTTTAAACATATTTCACTTCACAACAATTTATTTTGTACAATTTTTAAATTAATTTTTATAGAACTAGCATGGTGGCGATCACCTCATTCCCAGGGGTTATATTCATTTACGTATTCTTTGATATTATAATAACACTCTTTGTACAATTTTTCTTTAATAAAACATTTCAACTTGTTTAATGACAAATTTTGTACATTTTCTGGGATTTTGTTGTAAAAGCGTATACATTGCCCTATAAATGAATTACTAATTCTGTGGAGTCTAGTAACTGATATTACAAGCTTATGTTTGTTCCTAGTGTTTAAAGTATGAACATCTTTATTTTTATGAAAGCTTTTTATGTTTTATGTGCATACATTACATTTTCATAAATATATTGCGATGCCATAGTGAATATGTTTATTTCTTTAATTTTTTCTCTAAGGGACTCTTTACAATTTAAGTTATAAAGCACACTTACGGCTTTCTTTTCCAAAACAAATAAATGACATCAATGCCAGTCGCATTACCCCATAGCAAGATTCCATAAAGCATTACGCTATGAAAGTAACTAAAATAAACTAATGTAGCCGTCTGAACATTGTTGAGTAATATATCAATAAACCAATTATACTTAAAAATAATCGGGACGTTAGATCAAATGAGAAAATAGGTCAATAAAAACATTTCCCGCGCTTCCTGGTGCCATTTATATCCGACCGCACGCTGCCCGAGTAACGATTTAGAGCTATTTGTGCACGCCACTTGTGTGGGCGGTATGTTTTTTTTTAACTTATTAAAAGTCATTATTGACCACTATCTCACCTGGTGGTAAGTGGTATGACAGTGCGATTTACCATCTAAGGCATACAGCCTTAGATGGTAAATCGCACTGTCATAGCGTAACAAAAGCCTATTCACTCTTGCCTTGATGGTAACATATAATAGAAGATATTAACATACATTTATGTTTATTTTGGTTATTATACGTTAATGTTTTTATGCTTGATTTTTTTTAAATTACACATATTCTTATGTTTGAAATATTTCACGGTCATTATTCAATATATTGATGAGATAATTAGATTTTCGACGAGCGTAACTTTTTTCTCAAATTCTATATCCAATAATTATTTTCTTTTTATAGGATAAGAGTGACAAACAAGCGGATATTCCACCTGATGGTAAGTGGTTGTTGTGGCCCGTAGACATCTACATCTATCCTCAATTACGAATCAAAATACAAATGCGTTGTCACCCGTGAACACTAAGATGGAATGCCTCGTTTCCAGTAAAAAGGGTCGCCGGATCTCTACACTCACCATACGAAACACAGCAGCATTAAGCTCCTATTTCACGCTGGTATTCTGTGAGAGCGTGGTCCTTCCCCGGTCGAGCCGACCCATTCGTGCTACAACCATAATATAGCTACAGTGTGGCTCTACCACGTATAAATGTACATAATGCATAGTTATTACTTAATATATTTATGACATAATTCGATTTCCGACATGCTTAACCTTTTTTTTTTCAAATTCTATATCAACTTATGTATTGTTTATGTTGCGTTTAATTCAATTGATTTCTAAATATATTGTTGTGTCACAGTTGAACTTGATTATCTTAATATATATAAATTACGTGTCACGTTGTTTGTCCGCGATGGACTCTTAAACTACTTAACGGATTTTAATCAAATTTGCACACAGTGTGCAGTTTGGTCCAAACTTGGGACATAGGATAGTTTTTTTGCCCATGAGTGACCACAATTTTTTTGTGAATTTAAGGATTTTTAATAGGAGATGACAAAGAGTCGCTGAAAAGGACAGAACAACGTCTGCCTGGCAAACTAGTATAATTATATATTTAACATCTACTTAGGTATGTAGGTAATTACCTATCATCCACGAAATAAATGATTCTGATTCCGGGTCTGACAATTTCTAATTTAATATTTCGTCTCACTTAGTTCTCTTTATTATTATTCTTTAAGTAGGTACGCTAAATCAAAATCAAGTGATTTATTGTTTTTTTTTTAATTCATGTTGCCTAAAGGCATTGTTACGTCCGTCCAAATTTGTCGATTTCAAAACCAAATAGTTACCCAACCGAAGGCCGATGAAGTCATACCGATGCGCCGTCGCTGATACGTGCTGAGTTATTTAAAAAAAAACATACAACTGTGAACTCAATGAGGCCGGCGAATTTAAACAGATAATTTTTTATTTATTTTATAGTATAAGGATGACAAACGAGTACACAATTCATCTGATGGTGTGGCTGGGAGGGGATGCTGTGGCTCATAGACATCTACATCTACTAAACACTAAGATGGAATGCCTCGTTTCCAGTAACTGGTGTCTCGGGTTTTCTACGCTCATACCACGAAACACATGTTATTTTACGGCGGTAATCTATGAGAGTGTGGACCGGGGCCGAGCCAATCCGTTCGTGAAACACTTTCTTTACGTAGTAGAGCCACGTTGCAGTTATATAATAGTTGTAGCACGAATGGGTCGGCTCGACCGGGGAAGGACCAGGCTCTCCAGAATACCAACATAACATAGCAGCGTAATGCTACTGTGTTTCGTATGGTGAGTGTAAAGAACCGGAGAACTTTTTTTTACTGAAATTGTGGCATTCCACTAAATTCCTCAGGGATGACAACGCATTTGCATTTTGATCCTTAGTTTAGGATAAATGTATGGGCCACAACATCCACTTACCATCAGGTGGACTCTGTGCTTGTTTCACCCTTCACCCAATACTATAAAAAAACAACCATAATAAAGCTACAGCGTGACTCTATCACGTAATAAATAGTAAAGAATGTTAACTGTTGTTTTTAGAAACAAATTCCAATGTTTAAAGTTTTTTGTTCTTGAGTTTAAGTATTCAGATCGCCTTTTTGCTTTCACGATATCGTTTTAATGTGTATTGAATGCAAAGTATACGCGAATTTCTCGACATAATGACTTTATCGACCGCTAGGCAATATTTTAAAACAAGTCGTGAGATTGTGTTAGTGGGAATCTTTTGCCAATAACTTCACAACTAGGTGCGTTATTAACCAGACTGCTTCAGAAGGAAGGTAATGTTTTTCTAATGTATGTTTGTATGTATGTAGGTCTATTTCTTTGGTACTATCTGCATCCTTAACGGCTTGATGGCACTTAACAAACGGGATGTCGTTAAAATCGTTTTAATTGTAGACTTAGTGATACCAAATTTATCTCTTTTTAGCTAAGCTTTTTAGTAAACCTTTTTACGCCGTCGAATTTTTTTCAATTACTGTTTTAACATTTAAACTTGTTATTGTTTTTTATTTATAATATAAGATACGTGACGTGAGGGTAACACGGTCACCTTAAGATTTGCCGCCATATAAAACCAAACTAGGAAAATGACAAAGACAGAAACACAACGTCCTAAACTATAACTAATATATTAAAAAAAAAGAATAGCCAACAAGCTTTGGCAATGATTAGGAACACTTTGAAAAATTTACTTAAAAAACTAACTACACTACACCATACTAAAATCGACTAAAATATTTACTATAATGTCAACTGTAAAAATGGCGTCGATAAGGCATTGCCCTTTTGACCCTTTATCATTTGATTGACTGATGAAGAGCTACCGTATCACAAAGCCTTCTATGCTAACAAGGCTGTAGTTGTTGAGTTATAAGAAAGCGACCATATTACCTTCACGTACTATAGTAGATAGATAACTCTTTATTGCATTAGAACAAAGTTATTACAATAACGCAAAACTCATGGCTTGTAGTCATACGTCATATCGCTTTGAGCGATTTCTGCCTGACAAACGTAGAAGGACATTATCTTAATATATATAAATTACGTGTCACGTTGTTTGTCCGCGATGGACTCCTAAAGTACTAAAGGTTTTAATCAAATTTGCACACCGTGTGAAGTTTGGTCCAACTTGAGAGATAGGATAGTTTTTTTTTGCCCATGAGTGACCCACAATTTTTTTTGCGAACTTAAGGATTTTAAATCGGACGTGATAAAAGGGCAGAACAACGTCTGCTTGGCAAGCTAGTAATTTCATATTTTGACGGATAGGTGCAACGTGCAATATAAAATAAACTAAAAAAATAATTAATATATATATATATATATATTGCAGAAAAAATTTAAAAAAAAATCAAGTATTTATGAAGAGGAAATACATATAATTTATTATTATGATGGGAACTTCAAATAATACTCCTTAAGTAGTTTTTTTAAAAGACTGTAAAAATTGCGCTTTCTGAATGTTAAGTGGTAATGAATTCCAAAATCGCGTTGCTAGTGCAGTAAATGATTTATTATAAAATGAAGTTACGCTTTAAGGATTATTTAAAGCCAAGCTATACACTGAACGCAAATTGCGGTTATGAAATTCATAACGATAGTACAATTGTTACTTAAGGTATCTTGAAGTACCTAAATTAAAATATATATAATATATTTAAAAAAAAAAGAACTAATGCTAGTAGAGGCGAGTTTCTGTATAAACTTAAGTATTTACTTAAGCAGCTCTCGTCAAATACCGCGGAATAATGGTCAAGTCAATCGGTCAAGGCAACAAATCCACAGACAAACATAGAGCTCCTTCATAGATTGTCTTATAACGGTATATTAATATATTGCTGGTGAGACTTTGGTGATATTATAATAAATATCGATTTTATACGTGGTAGCCACGCTGCAGCTGTTGTGGCTGTACCACGAACGAGTCGGCTCGACCGGGGAAGAAAATGCTCTTACATAATACCAGCGTGAAATAGCAGCTTAATTTTGCTGTGTTTCGTATGGTGAGTGTAGAGAACCGAAGACCCTCTTTAATGGAAACGAGGCATTCAATCTCAGTCCTGATGACAACGCACCCGCATTTTGATTCTTAATCGAGGATAAACGTAGATGTCTTTGTGGCACAGTGTCCGCTTATGGGATATGAGATGACTGTGTACTCATTTGTCAACGTATTCTAAAAAAAGTGATAAACTTGATAAAATTCGTAAAAACTAGTCTCATTCAATGTGCAGTGGTCGCGTAAACGTAATAAATCGTCTTAGATATTAGTTTAACCCCGGACTTACGATTAAATCGGGTACTTCGATCGCTAAGATTGCGTAATTCGATCGTTAGTAACATAAACATGTAAAAACCATCAAAACAAGTTTTAACCGCAAACTGAGATGAACAAAAAAAACAGATGAAGTGCTACTTACGGGGGGGATTCAATGTATTCTCGGTATTTGGGCGATTTGCTAATAATGAGGGTAATTAAAAAAATTCATTAGCTAACGACACTACCTGAAGTTATAAATATAAAATTGCGTCTTGATAACTTCATTACTTCCTATGTAACCTTTAATAATAGACAACAGGAATAACTGACTCGACAATGTTGGAAAAATCGAACACCGTGCGGTAATTAAATTCCTCAATAAACAAGGAAAAACCAAAAATCCATGAAGAAATGTTGGTCGTTTACCAAAACTCTGCTCCTTCAGTGTCAACCGTACTAAAGTGGTCGAATGATTTCAAAAGAGGCAGGGAAAGCATCGAAGATGACCCCAACACGTTTAGATCAATCACAGCGGCTATAGAAGAAAATGTGATAATTATTAAAAAATTTGTATAAGAAGATGAACGAGTAAGAATTGAGATGTTAGTAGAAATTACTAACCTATCCGTTGGTACCATACACACCACATTACATGACTATTTCAACCTCACAAAGGTCAGTGCAATATGGGTGCCGCGAATGCTGCGCTTGAAAAGCAGACGCGGGTTGACTGTTGTAGGAAGTTTTTAGTGCTGTGTGGTGACGACCCAAGTGTTTTCGATATGATAATTACAGGAGATGAAATGTAGGTTCACCGCTATGACCCTAAGAGTAAACAGGAGTTCCTTCATAAGTTCACTGCTGAACATAGGCCTCCCCCAAGGTATGCTTCATGCCATAGTTAGTCCATTTGCCATAGTTGCTACGCTTGGCGAGCGGGTTGGCAACCGCAGTTTTGGAACAGGAGTCTATGCAATGGCATAAAAAAGGTATCAGACCCTCATAAGAAGTTCAAAGACAATCCATCCTCCGATAAAATCATGGCCTTAGTGTTTTGGAATTCCAAAGGAATAGTATCGTGTACACAAAAAAAGGTGAAACCATCAACGCACACAAATACTTAGCCACTTTACGCCAATTGAGAGAAACAATAAAAGAAAAGAGAAGAGGAAAGCTGACCAAGGGAGAGCTGCTTCTTCATGACAACGCAACGGTTCACACGGCGCGGCTCTCCGAGGCTGCTGTACGAGACTGCGGGTTTGAAGAAATTAATCATACACTTTACAGCCCAGATCTATCCCCTGGTGACTTTTCATTCCCAAACTTAAAAAAAACCTTTAGGAAAAGCGATTTGCTGACGATAATGAGCTCAATTCCTCTGTAAATGAGCATTTTTCAGGCCAGGACAAAGGATATTTTTACAAGGGAATAAAAAAAAGCTTTTTTCACGAACAAGTAAATGTATTGATGTCATGAGAGACTACATTGAAAAATAAAAAAATATTTCATACTTTTATCTTTTTTCTAACATTCCCATACCGAGAATACATTAAACGCCCTCGTACATTTGAAATAACGCCAGACATTATGTTCAATTTGCTCAAAGACTCACGCACTCATCTGTCTTCTTTGTTGTTGACGGCAAGTGATTTTTCATATGCGAGTGAGACAATCGCGTAAAGGCGAGCACACAGTTCACCTGACGGTAAGTGGATGCTGAGGCCCATAGACATCTTTATTTATTCGCGATTTAGATCAGAATGCAGATGCGTTGTCACCCCTGATGAGTAGAAATACATTACGCTGCTATTTTACGTTCGTACAAATTACGTTGACCCTTTTACTTATAAATTTTAAATAAAATAAACAAAGGGGTCAAAGGCTCAAGGGAATTGTTCAAACAAAATTTACAAACGTTTAATTCAAAAATTTTGTTTTAATTTTTAGTACAATATCAGTGCCATAGGTATATCTATGGTATACTTAATAAATGTCTAAGATCACAAAAAGTTAGAGAATGTTTATATCGCGACAGTTGAATACAGCACGTAAGTTTGTCTAAATATTTAGATTCTGATTGTGAGCGCTTGCAATTAGCAACTAGGTTATTTATTTAGCATCATACGCGGTAGAGTTTTGGTGGCTCAGGTGCTAGGCGTTCACTGCAAATTTTACAGTACGCGAGCAACTCTGGTTCGATCCCCGCCGGCGCCAATGAATTTGTTTATTACATCTTTAAGTGCCGATTTACACACGTGCTCGGCGGTGAAAGAAAACATCATGATGAAACTTTCATGTACGATAAATTAAGAAAAAGAAATATATTTCTTGGATATGTGAAATTCGCCAACACGCATTTGTGAGCGCGGCGGACACTCTCTTGCCCTAAAACCCTTTCAGAAATGAGAATCTTGTGCCCAGGAGTGGGACATATAAAGGCTGTAACTTCACTTGTATAAAAGGAATCTTCGAAGTGTAGGGCGGCTCCTCAAGAGAGATGTAGGTATATTCGATACTCGTATTGTAAGTAATAGCAAGTTGGAGTGCGATTGCATCTATAATAGATGCAATAACCTTAGGACTGCTGTTTTCTTAACATCAATAATTTAAAAAAAAAATACAATATCTCTTGAGGAGTATAGAATAGTTCAAAGTTAAAGAAATATGCCGACTTTAAATTATCTTCGAATCTGGTTACTATTTATATAGGACGCACGGATCTAAATCTGTTATTGCACCTTTGTGGTATTCTTTTAATAGAAATCTCGCAAAATCGGTAAACTAACGTCCAAACATATAAATAAATTTGAAAATTATATGTGGTGATATAAATCTTAAATTGTGTCTGCTAAGGCGTCTTGAGATACTATCACCGTTTGGGTTAAGCTATCTTCATAAGCAAATCCCTAAACTTCGCAATGATGGGACACATCAGCGCAATGTATAGAAATATTGTGTATAAAGTACACGTCAGACTAGGCTGTATGGGCATGAATCCCTTTTCCTAGAAATAAAAATTATACGTATTTATTTTTATAACCTAAAATTATAGATTTCAATTTAAATTTTCTTCAAAACTATTTGTTTTATTGCTTTGTGAATAGTACCACACATGTGATACAAATATCAACTCGAAGGAAAATTAGGCAAATGAAAAATATCTCCTACGTCCAAAAATTTATAATTTTGCGTAAAAAATACTTTTAGATTTAATTTATAATTATTTTACAATGGACTTTTTCACTACCTAAGTTCAACGCTTACTACAGACACAAGAGATGAAATTTTAAAATTTAAGAAATAAAATAATAAACAAAATATTTTTAATACTTACAGAATAAAATGTAAACTTATTAGCAAATAATATTACACTAAAGACTAGCTCAACTCAATCACAACGTTCTGTTTTTATTAATTATTTAATTCCTTTTTTGATTTCGTAAGTACACTTCTTCTTACGATATCGTCTTGCAATGAAAACACGGAATGAAAATGAATTCAAATGCAAATTCACAAAAGCGGGAACTTTACTATAATCTTCATAATTTTAATTGGTGCTTGTTAATAAAAAAATAGGTATACTCTAGGTACATTTTAATTTAGTCGTATACTACATAGAAGCGACAAATCGACCAAAATATCAGGATGACGTCACCTGCTATTGCGTTTGCTTAGCTAGTCCAAGGTCGAGTTTATTTCTTTCAAAATGACATCACTCGGGTAGTCAGTGTGTACCTTTGAGTATAGGTGTGTACCAACATTTTTAATTAATTTCTTGTCCTTGACTTGATCATCTCAAATATTGTTATTTCCTTTATAAATGAAACGTGATGTTTTAGCAATTAGTTCTAACATTTTTACAAAGTTATCTAAATTAATCGTATTTAAATTTCAAGAAAATTTATTTATTAAATGTATTTAAAGAATCGCTTTAATAGTTTAGTATGTTCTAAAACATTAAAATCGTTGTAATAATATATAAAATAATATTTTTTTAATTTAAACAGAAAAACACATACATCTTATTTTGCAAGAAATTGCGGCAAAATGCCAGTATCTAAGCTACGTCTTTGTACTGTCAAAACAACAAAACAAAATAAAAAGTAAAAACGTCAAACTCTGTCAAAATGTCAAATAGTTTGTGCTAGCTAAACAATAAACACCGTAAACAACGTAAGATTTATCTGATTTGCAGAAATATCGTATTTTCGAAAAACATGTCTTCGATTGAAAAGAAACCAGTGTTTCGGGATCTCACAGCAGAGGATCCAGAACCTGAGGTTACTGAAATAGAGTCATTATGTATGAACTGTCATGCAAACGTAAGTGGAAAATTTTACTTCTGGAACCCATTGGATAGTTTTTACTTGCAATGTTTAAAAGAGTCGTTACTAAACATTAAGCTATTATGACTACATACTAGAGGCGACACTGCATTCAGCTACTCTGTTCCACTCAACTGCGGTGCATACACCGCACTTTAATCAGTCACTCGCTAGGCGCTTGTAGAGTTGTCACGTGTTGTGTTGATTTAAAAAAATCTCTTGATAAAAATATGCCGTCGTGTGTACTTGGATATTGCACAAATAATTGTCAGTAAAAACCATGGAATTACTTTTCATCGGTTAATAAGATACTTAATGAATAAAAAGTATTATAAATTAATAATGAAACAAATTATTCCTAAGACGCCATCTCATGTCATGGAATATAGATTATGAAAATTAATTTGTTCAGATGCCACATTTCTGTGGGTACTTAAGTATAGGACGAATATAGTATTATACACATTTCTTTTGTAGAAACATATATAAGTTATCATAATTAGGTTAAATTGTTTTATATTTAAATCTGCCCATTATTCTTTTATTTTATTTTTAGGTTTCCACATTAAAGTCAAGGTGGAATAAATTCGTCAATTTTTAACTCTCGCATGCCCAGCATTTATGAACTACTCTTATTCTAATTTAAATAAATATATTTGTAATTTAAATGTTATCTTAATAAGTTTTGATAAACATACATTTAATTTAGTATGTTATTTTATATTTGACATAGATACCTTTTAAAATATTCAGATAAAAATATCATTAAATATAATTGTGATATAATATTATTTAATATTATATTAAATAAGCAAATATAATGTACAAAATAAAGGACAAAATTTAAATATTGTACTTGATATAATTTTAATTTAGCTATTTAAACAATAAAATATACTATTACCTACGGATCATTCTACCTAAGTTTATTCTATGATAAAAAAAACCAACTGCGCGAACACAGAGTAGCGCACATTTTTTGTTTGAGATAGCTGTTCTAGTACGTAAGTACATATTACTTCAATGTTACTAAAACAGAATTTTATTTGATATATAATCTAATTATATGCAATTAAAACATATATTAAGTGCATTTAGTTTAAATTCGTTTTTCTTTGAAGTGCCAATACTTTATGCATATAACCTATTGGTTGTTAAAAAAAAATGTTTTCAAAATTACTAAAAAATCACAAAAAGCATTTTTGCTTTTTGTGATTTTTTTATGACCCTGTTTCATGTACTAATTGTAATTCATTGCTAATATGTCTTACGATTGTGTCTATAAATCAGGAAGTGAGGGTGTTAATCATTACACAAATTGAAATTGATATATAGCAAGTTTAATGTGATAGAGCAATTTTTACATGGTAGAGCAATGCTGCAGATATATTGTAGTTGTAGCAAGTGGTTGGATTTAGAACTGTTTGGCAGGAATTGGGGGAGTAAGGTGTTTTATATGGTAGAGATTTGGTCCCCGATTATAATAATACCACTCACATTAATAGGTAATTCACCGTTATCGAAAAAATAAATAAAAACTATTATAACCTAAAATACGTAAAATATGGAAAATGATAAATTTTTTATTATTAACTGACTTTACGGCTCCAGGTTCTAGCCCTTCTAAGGAATAATTATATGATATTACTGTGAAAGCTGGATAGCATACAGAATTTTGTGTCTGTGGCGGGAGCAAAGGCAAACTGACTATTGATATCTGATCTGATTGAATCTGTGCCAAAATTAAATCAGCATGCCCCGAATCCACGTAGTCTTGTCTGCCCCACTCCTACAGTGTTTTTGTAAAGCCGTAGGTGCGGAGGGAGAGCAGCCTCCTTCCGTCGTAGCAAATTGCAGGCACCTGTGCGAGCCGTAGTGTGGTTACTATTGTAATATATATTATGTTTATAATTTAAAGTAATTATAAAAGCTACTATCTTGGCATTTTGTTGAGTGCAAGAGCAAGCGAAGCGAGCTCGGGACTTAGGGTACCCCGACTCGGATAGGTTAGGTTGAAAGCGGATGTCGGGGTCAAGTGAGCGAGCGAAGCGAGCGAATAGACCCCGCCATTCCCTTCGTGGTTATTTTTTTGTAAACCACTCAGAAGTAGGAGTACCGCGAAGCGAAGCTCCGTCGACCGGTCTTCCCTCAACTGCGCTACGTGGTGCTTCCCTCCTCCAAATCTCTCGCCCCTAAATCAGGTTTATAGTCAAAAACATTACAAAAACATAACCTCAAAATTAGATTTTAAAAATTTATAAAAAAAAACTAAGCATGTCCGGCAGGATGTGGAAGTAGGTGGCGACTCTACAACTCCCCTGCCTCCTTCACCACCACCTCCACTCCCCTAATTCATTTTGAGTTATGATTTTGAGGTTAGTTCTATGGGATTTTCTTTTTGATTTTTCTCAAGAACGGTGCATTACCTTTTAATGGGAATGGTATTATTATAATCGGGGACCAAACCTCTACCAAATAAAACACTTTAATCCCCCAAATTCCTGCCAAACGATTCTAAATTTCAACCGTAGCAAGAATGGGTTGGCTCGACCTGGGCATGACCATGCTCTCACAGAATACCTTCATAAAATAGCAGCATAATGCTGCTGTCTTTCGTATGGTGAGTGTAGAAAACTGGTGACCCTTTTTACTGGAATCGAGGCATTCCATCTTATTTTTCAGGGGTGACAATGCATTTGCATTTTCATCCTTAGTTGAAGATAAACGTAGATGTCTATGGGCCACAGCATCCACGGGCTTTGTCACACCTTAGTCTTCAGGGGCGACAATGCACCTACACATTTTGATTCTTAATCGAGAATAGATGTAGGTGTCAATAAGCGAAGCATGCACTTACCATCAAATGGGTTGCTGTGCTCATTTGTTACAATTATGCTATAATAATAACATTTTGATTCCAGGGGGTAACCCGTCTTCTCTTAACTCGCATACCACACTATAAAAATGTGGTTATTATGTCATTCAGTTGTGAGCATTGTGGCTATGAGAATAATGAGATTCAACCTGGGGGAGCGTTTGCCGAGCTAGGGGTGAGGTGAGCCAAATATATCTATTTACAATCATTTCATAACATAGTTTAGTGTGAACAGTTTTACCTATGGTCTAATCTTTAATCTATGTTGAAAATCAAAAATTTCCTGTTTCTGTTTCTTCACAAGTCTACTGCTGAACATAGACCTCCCCCCAAGGAATGCCACAAAGTTAGTTAAAAGTCCTGAGCCACCTGTTTCCATTGTCATCATGCATGTCTTACCGGTTGGTCACTCCATCTAGTGGAGGGCCCTACACTTTGCCTATTGGTACGAGGCTACCACTAAAAACCTTTCTTCCCCATTGGTTGTTGCTTGTTTGAGCTATATGGCCGGCCCATTGCCACTTCAGCTTACTAATCCATTCCTGTACATTCTGTGATTATAAACTTTTTTTCCCCACAGGGGAACATCACTAATAAAATATGTTTAAAGAAAAAATAAATGTTTATGGAATGTATAATGATCAAAAGAGAACATTTTGACAGCTCTGTGATGCAGTGGTTTAGCAATGAGTTGCAGGGCTGTGGGTTCGAATCCCACATAGAACATATATTTGTATGGCCTACAAATAATAGATTCAGGGTCTCGATGTTAATCCTTGTGAAATGTATGTATCTAAAGTTTACATATTATTTACTGGTGGTAGTTTAATTTATGGATCCCTAAGAAATCGATTGAAGGTGACAAAGCCACAAAACTTGAAATATAATTTACCTCTTCTTAATTTTGACTATCAGTAAAGTTTGTATAAGCTTACAGAATACCAGCGTAAAATAGCAACTTGATGCTGCTGTGTTTCGTGTGGTGAGTGTAGAGAACTGGAGACCCGTTTTACTGGAATCGAGGCATTCCATCTTATTGCTCAGGGGTGACAACGCATCCGCATTTTGATTCTTAATCGAGGTTAAATGTAGATATCTATGGGCCACGGCATCCACTTACCATCAGTTGAACTGTGTGCTCGTTTGTCACCCTAGTTCATTAAAAAAAAATTAAGAAATTGTACTATGTACCTATTTTGAATAAATACTAGACTTTCTATTTCTTAAATACATCATAAAATTATATCCTTTTCCATTTTCACTTCTGCATCCGCCTCTACCTGCGCCAAAAACGCCTCCGTAACCTCAATGTAAACTACCCCTAGCTATATTATGGTTGTAGCACGAATGAGTCAGCTCGACCGAGGTAGAACCATGTTCTCACAGAATACCAGCATAAAATAGCAGTGTAATGCTACTGTGTTTTGTATGTTGAGTGTAGCAAACTGGAGACCCCTTTTACTGGAATCGACGCATTCCATTTAGTCCTCATAGGTGACAACAAATCTGCATTTTGATTCTTAATTGAGGATAAATGTAGATGTCTAAGAGCCGCAACATACTTTTACCATCAAATAGACTGTGTGCTCTTTTGTCACCCTTATTCTATAAAAAAAAACTGCCTTATACACCATTAACTATTAGGTGGTCAGTGTGTATGTAATGTAGTTAAAAAAAAATCTATTAATATTTAACTCTCTATCACTGTTAATTGTAGTTATTTTTAAATGACCATCTTCAACTGTCTACAGATGGAAGCTCCAGGTAGAAAACCCAATAGATTTAAACCGTCAAGTGGTGAAGAGTGACTATACCAGTGTTAAGATACCGGAAGTTGACTTTGAAATACCTGTACAGAGTCAGAAAGGAGGTTTGTTTTTTCTGCTTCTTTGCATTTAATATTCTGTTCATGTAATTCTTTTTAGAGAATTATTATAAAATTAATAAAATAAAATTTATTAAATAGGGAGCTAAAATGACAATACATGCAGTGGGGATGGAACATAATATGAAAATGCCATAAAAATAACAAAATCCTTAACAAGATCAACAGTGACAATTAGGGTTCTATCAGACAGGCAAGCGGTCACGCGTTCAAGCGTTCCGCGTTCGCGTTTTGTGTTCGAGTGTTCAGTTGCTGACGGATCACGAACGCCTATATGCTGGTTGACCGATGCGGTCAGAATGCCTGCTGTCTGGGTATGTCTATATAACGTAATACGACACAAAGAACGCAGAACGCGAACGTGGAACGCCTGAACGGCTTCTGTCTGATAGATCCCTTATTGATATTATAATATGAGTATGTGTTACTTTGTTGCTTATAAACAAAGTGAAATTGCAAACTAAGATGTTTAGTTCAATGGTGAACTGAACAGGTGCCATCACATCTTCTGGCTTCAATTGTATATTTTATGTCATATATCATTTTTTATAGAATAAGGGTAAGAAACAAGCACCCAGTCCACCTAATGGTAACTGGATACTGTGGCCCATAGAAATCTACATTTATCCTCGATTAAGAATCAAAATTCAGATGCGTTGTCACCTTTGAGGACTAAGATGGAATGCCTCGTTTCCAGTAAAAAGGGTCTCCGATTCTCTACACTTACCATACGAAACACAGCAGCATTAAGGTCACGCTAGTATTCTGTGGTAGCATGAGACTACCCAGGTCAAGCCGACCCATCGATTAACAATCAAAATGCAGATGCATTGTCACCCCTGAGGACTAAGATGGAATGCCTCGTTTCCAGTGAAACGGGTCCTGTGTGGGGGGCCTAAGCTGCTATTTTATTTTACTTATTTATTTTATTTTATTTGGAACACCAACGGCATATAAACGTTACATAAATACAAATTGGACATTTCGACAAAGCCATTAACAGGTATTCGCATATGGTTATTTAAATGTAAAGAAGCCATGTAAAAAACAATAACAATAAATACATACAATACAACAAACAACAATAATAATAAACAATAACAATAAACAAAGTAAAATGAGGAATGTTTTCAAAATTTAGGAGTATTTAAAAATTTGTTGCACCCTCGGCGCGGGGGCCAAAGAACTCCAACTTTGGCCCCCGTTTTTTATGAGGCTTGGTACGGAATAGTTCTAATTTGCCGTTTTTTATTGACAGTTTGTTAAAAAAGTTACTAGCACTAATAATAAATGAATTGCGGCGGTAGTTAGTATTGACTCTAGGAATAGCTAGTGGCTGAGTACGTCTAGTTGGTAATCTGCGCGGAACCCAGATGCTTACCTTTTTCAGCAAAGCAGGGCAATAAATGATGCCTCCGACAATTTTTAATAGATACGTAATATCGAAGAGTTGCCGTCTTTTCTCTAAAGATAAGAAGTGGTATCTATTGCATCTCGTTTCATAACCATGGTGCAATTGCTTACACTTGTATATGTGTATGGACTCAATATGGGAAGTATACACGTTATATTGTGGATTCCAGACCACAGAGGTATTCTCAAAGATACTGCGCACATAAGCACAATAAAGTACTTTAATCGGTTTAATAGATTTAAATTCTTCCCCCCAAAAGCTTTCCACCGGCCCACCCCCCCCACAACAAACCAACACCACCCACCACCCCCTAAAAAAATCTTTTTTTATAAATAATTCTTACACAACCCCCCAAAAAATTTCCAAACCAAAAATAACAACCACCCCCCCCCCACCCAACCCCCCAAAAAAATATTGTAGACGCTTATAATGAAACCAAGAGACTTGGAGGCCTTTTTCACTACATAATCAATGTGCTTATCAAATAGGAGTTTAGAATCTTGAATGAGACCCAGGTCTTTCATAGATGTAACTTTGTTAAGTGACTTATTATTGATTTTATACTGATAATTTATAGGGTTAGATTTACGAGAAAAGGTCATAGCAAAACATTTGGAAACATTCAAATCAAGCTTATTTTGAGTACAGTATTGCACAAAATTATTCACATCGGATTGAAGGCGATCACAGTCACCAGAGCTGTTAGTGGCATAAAGATCTTAGTGTCGTCCGCGTATAATAAGACTCTGGCATGTTTGAAACATAACGCAATGTCGTTAATGAATATAACAAAAAGTAAAGGCCCCAATAAAGAGCCTTGAGGCACGCCAGAAGGAATTGTTATCCACGCAGAGGTAAAACCATTTATTGCAACCGCCTGGGATCTATTACTGATGTAAGAAGAAAACCATCTAAATAAATTACCATGTATACCCGCTTTGTACAGCTTCTCAAGGAGCAGCAAGTGATCTATACGATCAAAAGCTTTACTAAAGTCAGTAAAAATACAATCGACCTGTAGCCCTGAATCCATTTGTGAAGAGGTGTATTCATTAAAAACTAAAAGGTTTGATACAGTCGACCTCTGCCTTAAAAAGCCATGTTGTTCAGGAGTAAAAGAAGACTGCAGTGTAGCATATACCTGTCGGTAGACAACTTTCTCAAATATTTTGGC
>CAJQZP010001268.1:0-48225 GCA_907164705.1 Parnassius apollo
ACAGCGTTGATTAACTTACGGAACAGACCAGATCTAACGATTCTCCGCGTGGATAAAGGAAATGCTACGGTAATAATGGACACATCAGAGTATAATTTTAAAATACTACAGCTTTTATCGGACGAAAGTACATACAAAAAGGTCAAAACAGACCCCACAACTAACACGCTTAAAGCAACTAGCGATTTAATAAAGAAACACTCCGAAAAAATTAAATCTCGACGTGAATTCGCTAATACCATCATGTACGAGTACCAAACCACCGAGGTTGTATGGGTTACCAAAGATACACAAACCAAACGCTCCACTACGTCCTATAGTGAGCCAGATTGATTCACCAACTTATAAGCTGGCACAGCACTTGGCAAAAGTACTGTCATCACTGAGAGGACATACCAGAGCACACACAAAGGATTCATACCATTTTGTTAGTGAGATAAAAGACCTACATCTCGCTGACAATGAAACTATGGTCAGTTTTGATGTTCAGTCACTATTCACATGCCTACCTATTGAAGACTGCATATCAATTGTAACTAGGAAGCTAGAATATAATAACATGCCTGCTGAATATGCAATATTACTCAAACACTGCCTCACATCTGGCTATCTATTGGGGAAGGAGGAGTTCTACAAGCAAGTAGATGGTGTGGCGATGGGCTCACCTGTATCTCCCATAGTCGCTGACATATTCATGGAGGACTTCGAGGAGAAAGCCCTTCTTACTGCTCCTGTAAATCCAAGATTCTACAAGCGGTACGTAGACGACACTTTCACAATTTTACCATCTGACAAAGTAATTGCATTTTTAAACCACCTTAACTCTATAAACTCTAAAATACAATTCACAATGGAGTTAGAGGCAAATAATTCTTTAGCATTCTTAGATGTTTTAGTCATTCGAAATCCTAATAACACAATTGGTCACACTGTGTACAGAAAAAAGACCCATACCAACCGATATTTAAATGGTGAATCTCACCATCATCCTTCACAGTTAGCTACCGTGGGTAAATCTTTGTTTCAGAGAGCACGAGGGATCTGTGACAGAAAACATCTGGCCGCCGAACTTCAGCATGTCAAGCAAGTATTGCAAGACAACAAGCTTCGGGTCCCGCGCCTACGTCACAGTGACCGAGTGAAGCCAGCCACAGTCGAGCGTGTACCTGCTGTACTACCATATGTCAGAGGAGTCACAGACAAGGTTGGCTACATCTTGAAGCGAGCTTCTATTAAAACATACTACAAGCCGCCGAAGAAGATTAGTCAATTTTTACCATCCGTCAAGTGTAATATCCCTCTACAAGATGCAGGAGTGTACAAGTTAGATTGTGAATGTGGTCTCTCTTACATAGGTCAAACAAAAAGATCCATAAAAACCCACGTGAAAGAACATATAGCTGACGTGAAGCACCGACGCTCCGGGAAGTCTGCAGTCTGCGAACATGTTCAAGATCGTCCCCACCATTACATTCGTTTTGATAAACCACAAATTCTCGCAAAAGAACACCGATTCCTACCAAGGATGATACGCGAGGCTATTGAAATTAAAAAACATCCAAATGTCAATAGAGAAGATGGATGGGTGCTGCCACCTGCTTGGGATCCTACAATTAACAAAATTAAACCCAAACCTAAGCATACCACTGCAAGACTTCATGATACTATAAGCTCGTTTTGCGTAAATCGGACCAAAAATTAATATTCAAAAACTGAAGGTAGCCGGACTAACTATGACATTGGGACGTCAAACATCTCAGTCCCCCCCGTGACCATGGTTGCTGTAAAGCACCCGAGACGTCGGGTATTAAAAATAAGTAAAAGTAGTTAAATAAACGCGATAAAATCCGTAAATTTAGTTTTATTCAATGTGTAGTGTTCGCGTAAATTTAAGAAATCATTCTTTTAAATATTTTTCTTTACTTAATGGAACAGTGAGCAGACGGTTAATGTAACAATAAAAAGCGGCTAATTTATGTTGCCATGGATGAAACGATGACGTGGGGATGACCGTGTCGGTATGAGTTGGCTTTCGATAAATTTGAAAAACATGCAACGACTCTTTTCTTGTTATGGTTAAATCAAGGAAATTAAGGGAGCAATCTTGTTCCAATTCAAGCTTAAGTTTAATTTTTTCGTGGACTCTATTTATTTTATTAAGGAAAACATCCAGTGGTCTCCTTGTGCCAGTCCAACAAATAATTATGTCGTCTTCATAACGATAATAGTATAAGATATTTTGGTTCACAACTATAATATGTTGTTTTTCGAAATTATACATGAAAATGTTCGCCATAAGTGGACTTAGAGGAGACCCCCATAGCTAACCCTTCTTTTGTAGATAGAAACGATTATTAAACCGGAAATAATTTTGTTTCATACAGAGAGAGGTTAAATTAAGAAGATCATTTGTTTCCCCGGGATGTAGACGACGTTTTTCAAAGAGATCTGAGAGTATACGCAAACAGTCAGGGGATGGGACATTTGTGAAAAGACTATCAACGTCTAAAGATAACAACATAGATTTAGGTGGAATACGAATATCTTTAATTTTGGAAATGAGATCTAAACTATTTTTAAGGCTGTAAGTTGGGTTGAAACCAGATTTCTCCCAAAGGAGGAAATTTAATTTTTTTTTGCAAGGAAATAAGCTGGTGCACCTATATATGAGACAACTGGACGAATAGGAACATGTTCTTTATGTAATTTAGGTAACCCATATAAAGTGGGTGCTTGAGAATTCATTGGAACAAGATTGCTCCTAGACAAGTTGTGATTGGGAAAAACATATGACGACTTTTGTATTCATACTTTAATATCCGAAGTAAACTTTTTGGTTGGGTGAGACTCCAACAACTCAAAGTCGTCACTTTGGATAACCTCGTTAACCTTCTGGCTATACCCGCTACTCTCCATAATGACAACAGTATTTCCCTTGTCGGCCTTAGTAACAATTAGGTTATTGTCTTTTATTCTCTGTTTTAGTGACATAAAATGGGGATCTTCCCATTGCAATCCTGAGTTCCCCATTTCCCCATTTTTATGTAAAAAAATTAAATTTCCTCCTGCGGGATATATATATATATATATATCTATCTATCTATATATATATATATATATATATATATATATATATATATATTTATATATATATATTGACGTACATCAAAGACGGGGGGCGCGCGCGCGCGTCTTACCTATACTAACTGCACACTGAGGTCGTGACCTCGTCACATTACAGCTGTTATAGTCAAACACTAATTTATCACTATGTCTACTTGACGACCACGAAAATGTTGTTCAATATGTCCACCTTGCACCTCTATACATTTGTGACACCGACTTATAATGTCTGGACGCACGGGTTAAGTGTGATGACCCCTCTAATATATGCTTCACAAGCAATCACAGGAATTAGGCCGTGCGTCATAGCACGGGTTGCTTAGTAAGAGATATTTTAATATAAATACTAGGCTAACTAAGTTAACTGTAAGACGGATTTATTTTTGGGAGTAATTATAAGCTGTAACTCTGTAATTTTGTATAAATAAATTATTTTTTATAAATAAAGTCGTTGTCGTCAACTTAATTGGCGCAGCCGGTAGGATATTCGTAGTTGTCTAGGAAGAGTCTGTATCGTCGGCTATCATCGTGATCCAGCACCAGTATCCTGACAACGTGCGTTTCAACGCTTGGACGAATATCACCGAACAAATAAATAAATTAAGGACTTCGCGACTTCAGCAGAAACAGCCGAGACTCCAGAACTATCGCAGAGGGACATGGGCAGATCTGCGAGACTGTGAGTAAAACTTTTCACTTCCCGTAACCTTCCTTTTGTTTCCTCTTGTATTAGTTAAACGTAGGTATTGTCTTGGATTAGAAAACGCCATAACAATACTCTTCTACTAAACAATCAAAATTTTGTTAGTAGATCTTAGCCAAATCAATTTTATTCTTTGTATTTAAAAACTTTGATATTTATTTTTTATTTTAAAATGGAAAACATTGAAACAATTCCCGTAGAAATGACGAAAATTATTCCAATTTTTGATGGAGATGCTAGGTTATTACCTTTATTCATAAAAAAAATGCGAATATATTTTACAAACATTCCAAGGGGGTAACTTACAAAATGAATATTTATTTCACGTCATTACCAGTCGCTTGTCAGGGGAAGCTGCTAGTTTAGTGGGAGAAAGGGAACAGATAGACTCTTGGGCAGACCTCAAGTCGCTGTTAAACCAACACTTTGGCGACGCAAGGTCTGAAGAATGCTTAGCTATGGAGCTAGAGAGTCTTAGAAAACATAGAAACGAAAGTTATCAAGAATTTTGTCACCGGGTGCAACATTTAAAAAAGCATTTTATTTTCAAAAATTAACGAAACCATTAATAATCGAGACTTACGGCAAGCTAAACAAACGATATACGATAACACAGCATTAAACGTTTTTTTATACAATTTACCTGCTTACTTAGTGAGACTAGTACGACTACGTAATGTTACCACCTTAGAAGACGCATTAAAAATTGTCTTAGAGGAACAGAACTTCCAAACATTTTACGAAAATAGGAACCCAAGGTCTAATCTAAATTTTAGACCAAGCCATTTCCAAAATCATTCTAATTTTAATCGTAATAATAAATATAAGGGCCCACGTTTTCAATATCAAACGAACGGCCATTCATCGAATAACCAAAATAATTCATTTAACTCAAATAATATTTCTCCCCACTTTGGAAGTAATCATAAAATGAATAATAGAAATAACTTTAATGCGAACTTTGAAACTGGGTCACCAGCACGACCGTCATCGGCGCAACACCGTCAGCATTTTTCGCGAAACAATGGGCAATACCGTGCGTCACAAGTGCCGTCGAACTCTAATACTGACGTCACAATGAGGACAGTTAGTTCAAGACGCGTAAATTATACCGATACAGAAAATAGAACTCAACCTAATTCCTCGCAAAACCAATTTGATTTTAATTCTCATTCGGTCGAAAGAGAATATGAACAAATAGGAAATTTTTTAATAACAGCCTCAACAATAGGAGAAAAGAAACCTAAAACACCGTCAGTTATGTCAATTTCGGACACGGAAAGCGAGAAATCTATAGTTGTTTCTGATACCGAAGTCGAGCCACCCATGAAACTGATGGAATTATCAGACGATAGTGTCACAGCTAACTCAGTATCAAACAGGGAACATGAAGGGATTTCTATCCTGATAAAAGCTATAGATACTAAACCACGCCAAATTTTAGTTTCTGGATGGTTTAGCGATAAAATATCTGTTAAAGATATTTCAAATAAAAGACAACGTATGCTAAAAGTTCACATGCCTTTACTAAGTAATGAAAAACTTGCCAAAGATATTTTTAAAGAATATATCGATTTTAAACATAAATATTATATCTATTTCGAAAACACGAAATTACTAAATGTTTTTAAAACAATAAGACAAAACGCACAAACCATTTACCCAGTAACAAAAAATAACCTATTAAAATTAGAACGTAACATTATTCTGAAAAGTTATATAGACAAAGACAAATTAGTTTTTATCTTAGAAATACCATTAATAGAAAAAGAAACGTATAACTATTACAAGATTATTCCTATCCCCATAAAGAAATTGACCAACACCTATACCATAATTCCTAAATACCCCTATACCTATTAGTGAATGGTTTGAAATACAGAAACGTAGTAAGCCCGTGTACCCAAATAGAACCAAACAAACACTTATGTTCGGAGGAAAATATGGCACCAGTTGATGAAGAAACATGCATCGAAGAAATAATGCTGATTAAAAATAACTTCAGTAATTGCCATCAACATCAAATAAAAATAGAGAAGTTGAAAATACAGAAAATAACTTTTGACCACTGGATGCTCTATGCAGAAGACGATGTTATACTGACGGAGCAGTGCAAAGACGATACCCACAGATATAATATACAAGGAACATACATTTTGACGCCGAGCATAGGTTGCAGCATACAAATGGGAAAAATAACCATTGGCCTATCGAGCAACATGTCGGAAGCCAGTCTACTGATACCACTTGTAAAGATTCCGGAGGTGCATTACGACGTGACGAAAGAAGTAAAGAAGTTGGACTTAACTAACGTAGATTTTAGTGACGTAAAAGAAATTATGAATAGTGTTAGAAATAGTAATAGTGAAATGGTGATGGAAACCCTAGTGACGAATAAAATAAGTATATGGACTTTAAGTCTTTATGTTGTGGCGCTACTAATTATAATTGTTATTGTATTTAAATGGAAATTTCGTAGATTAAGTCAGAGACAAAATTCTCCGAAGTCAACTTCATCTCCTTCGGATAATTTTTCTCTTGGGGAGGGAGAGGTTAAGTGTGATGACCCCTCTAATATATGCTTCACAAGCAATCACAGGAATTAGGCCGTGCGTCATAGCACGGGTTGCTTAGTAAGAGATATTTTAATATAAATACTAGGCTAAGTTAACTGTAAGACGGGTTTAGTTTTGGGAGTAATTATAAGGTGTAACTCTGTAATTTTGTATAAATAAATTATTTTTATAAATAAAGTCGTTGTCGTCAACTTAATTCACGCGTTGCATAACAGACATTTTGGACTTTATTTTTTCAAAGGCTGCGACTATACGCATTCGCATTTCTGAGAGATAAAAATCTAAAGGTGTGAGATCAGGTGATCGTGCCGGCCAGTTCACCGGTCCACCGCGGCCAATCCATCTTTCACCGAACTCAGTATCCAAAAAACTTCTTACACAACGGGAGAAATGCGGTGGAGCACCATCGTGTTGAAACCACATGCGACGAACGAGGTCTAAATTTATTTTGTCAAGTTGCTTAGTTCTTCTCGCAAAAAACGTCCGTAGTTTTCACCGCTCAATGTGTGGTCTAGGAAATACGGACCAATAATTTTGTCACTTATAATTCCCGCCCACACATTGATTTTCCATCGGTGTAGAGAGTGGCTTGGTTTATACGAATGCGGATTTGTCGTTGAACATACGTGTTCATTATGAGCATTAAATACACCTGTTCTTACAAAAGAGCATTCATCCGTAAAAAGTACGCGGTTCATAAACTCAGAATCTCCTTCAACCTTATCAAGTAACCATCTACAGTAATCCATTCTCGGCTCGTAGTCGTTAGGAAGAAGACACTGAACTCGACGATAATGATATGGGTGCTGGACATCATCTTTGAGGGCTCTCCAAACGCGCATATGGTTCACACCTAGTTCACGTGCCGCAGAGCGCGCAAAACGCCGCGTATATTAATTTTGTTTTGTTTATTATATTCTAGCAATAAACGACAATATGAATTTATTTAAAAAAATAATTACTACCTACTACATAAATTCTTTATCGAATAATATTTCATATGAAAAATACGTACTAAATTTCTCCTACAAATAGTTGCAAATTTGGAATTAATCACGATATTTTATGCATGAAATAACCTTTTTAAATATTTTCGTAGATCTATTTAGCAAAAAAGTGGAAATTTATAACATAAGTATTCAAATGATACTTATAATATACATAATGATACTAGATGTATAGTTGTAGCATGAATGGGTCGGCTCGACCGGGGAAGGACCACGCTCTCACAGAATACCAGCGTGAAATGGTTGCTTAATGCTGCTGTATTTCGTATGGTGAGTGTAGAGAATCGGAGAACCTTTTTACTGGAAATGAGGCATTCCATCTTAGTCCTCACGGGTGACAACGCATCTGCATTTTGATTCGTAATCGAGGATAGATGTAGATGTCTTTGGGCCACAGCAACCACTTACCATCAGGTGGACTGTGTGCTCGTTTGTCTCCCTATACTATAAAAAAATACTATGTGTATTGGGGTTGAAATAATAACCATTTCATTATAATTTCTATTATTTTGAAATTAAAATTTTCTGAGAATAACTGAGTCTAGATAGGTATAAAGATTTACACAAAAACCTTGGGGGAAGCATGCGCCGCTTAGCGGCTTGCTTTAAGTCAGCCATGTCAGTGACCTCATATCGGCCGTGGACAATTATTTATTTTGTGACGTAGATAATATTATGTCGGCACGTGTCGGTAAGTTCAGAAGCAAATAACATTTTTAGAAATTTAATATTTCTTAAGTTATCATATTAGAAACCTAAAAACCCCATTTAAAGCAAACCAAAAAAAAAATTTCATTGTCATAATTACCATGCCTATGTGTACATCTATACGTCCCTCAAACGACCAACAGGGTTTTTGTTACATACTATATATATATATATATATATATATATATATATATATATATATATATATGATGTCTAGGGATAAATATATATATTCAGCGGAGATAATATATAGAATATAGGTCATATTATGTTATTATATCAGCAAAAATTGCTATATACATATTGAATTTATCCAAATGAAAAAAAAGTGATAAATATGTCTGTATAATAAAAATACTTAAAATTTATCACTTTTTTTTATAAATATCTCCATATCGATAAAATTCGCGCAATCTCTGCAAATATGCTTAATATGGCGAAATATTTGAATTGTTATATAGGTATTGGACCGTTTTATGAACAACTGTATTGGTTATGATACAATTTTGATAGGAAAAATTAACGAAATCTTGAAGAATATGAAATTATCTCGTAATTTCATTAGGATTTTACCGTATTCAATTAGATTTATCCGTAAATATAGACATTTACTATTTCGTCTGTACTTTTCTACATCATTTCGATTTCAAACTATTTTTAGCATTCACTTTTCACTTTTATGTCACAAATTATATATCTACGAGATCGTTATATCACAAGGAATACAAAAATGTATAATACTTACGTTTTTGTTCCAGACACAATGATAAACTTCTTGAAAATATACTGAGCACCTGTGCGCAATGCGACACGTGGAACGCCGGAAGTTCAGAGTGATTTCTTTTTTTTTAAGAAACGTTGCCAGGTTATGTTTTAAAATAAAAGAGCTTATCTTTGTGTTTGATACTATTATCTCCCCATCGCATATTGTCTTTGGTTTTGTTTAAAACGAAAAAAATGTTTTTTCATAGGGCAGTATTTGCTAGGTATTTTACTCAGCCGCGTCTCAGGTACGTAACTCAGCTTGCTAAGTAGTTCCTTAATAATTAAATATACAAACAGGTCAGGTACCTGACTTCTATTGACAATGCAAGTCGTTCACATCGCGATTCTATCTGGAAAAATAAGTACAAATAGTTAATTGTTTTAGCATTAACAACGTAATATTTAGGAATATTACTGTTTTAATTCATTTGTTTCCGTTCAATAACGGAACATTAGCAGATAACTATAAGTTATAGTTATCTGCTAGTTTTTGTATTGGAAAAAGTTTCATCATATACAATGTTGTATCTTAAGATAACACAAAGCAAAATTCTCATTCTTTCGGCAACAGTGTGAATAATTGAATTAAAACATACTTTTGCAACCAAAATGTGATATCTTTGTGATCTCACGTTTTAGCTGAATTTATTTGAAAGCACCTTCCTCTACACATGCGTAGTGACAACTGTTTTGTTTCGTTGTTGAAACAAATCTCCTCGCAGAAAGAGACAACGTGATATCGTGATTTGACACAGTTGCACTGTCTCTTTCGCTCATAAGTTCGCTAATACATGCACAAAAGATACCACGTTTTTTGGAAAATAAAATCGCCCACGGCGGTTTCAATTATCAAATAAAAAAAAAATTCGGACTTAATCATGTTATTGAAGCAAAGAGGCGACATATATATATATATATATATATATATATATATATATATATATATATATATATATATATATATATATGTTTATGTTTAAAGACATTTATTCTCATAAAGACATTTTATACGCCACTTACATGAGAACATAAATAAAAGTATATCTAACTAACAAAATTCATTGTCGTACCTTAGTTGTTGAAAAATAAATAACATCAAAAACAGCTATTGACGGGAAAAATCTATACAAATAAAAGAAAAGTTAAATTCTACTATACACTATCACCTTATCACCACAATAATAACCAGGAACAAACCAGTCCAACGCACTCAGATAGATATGATTGTGATTATATGATTTGCTAGTCGCTTTTTGAAAACATTGAACGAGTCTACATTTTTTATTTCCGAGGGTATCTTATTAAAAAGGCGCGAACCTTCGCATGTAATTGTGGTCTGGCCGTACTTTGTTCGAGTTTTAGGCAAAACAATGAAGCTTGCGCGTCGAGTGCAGATGCGCCCAACTTTTTTTCGCCTGGTGAATTGCAGATCCGTGCGGACCTTCATGTTCATGGATTTGCGAATAAAGATACATGTGCTGTAAATGTATAATTGTTTGATATTCATCAGATTCGTCTCTCGGAAAATTTTTGAAGTTGACGTTCGGAAATTGTAGTTGAATAGCATTTTTATGATTTTATTTTGTAGGATTTGTAATTTGTTTAATCTAGCACTGGCAGCGCTTCCCCAGACCTCGATGAGATATAACAGGTGTGGTTTAACTAGGGCATTATATATTGTGAAACGTAGTATATATATATATAATAATAATCTTTATTAATTTTCTACAAAAAGTTATTGAAATATCAAGAACAATACACTTACAAGAAGTTGTTAAAACGTTCTTCTTCTCTTTTCTAATTCTCTAGAGAAACGACTGAACAAATAAATATAATATAAATATAAAATAATTATAATAATAGTTAAAATTATTATGTTATTAGGAGACAGTTGTGTGTAAGTTTGAGAGGCATGTTCTAGCCTTTCTGCTCGAGATAACGGTGACTCGTTTTCCCTACGTGTAAAAGAGTATTGTTGCATAGACTCTAGTCTTGCTAATCTAATTGATGGTGACTCATTCTCCCTACGGGCAGAAGAGTTTTGTCTCGCAGATTCTAGTCTTGCTGTTGGTAAATATTCTTTAATTTTTTCAGATCTATTAAAAACTAAAAGAATGTTTCGGTTTTTTTTGTAATTATTTTCTTTTTTGGCACTTTGGTTTCCTTTATATTTAATTTTTTTACAGGTCTTTCATTAGTCCTTGCAGATCTTAAAAGCATACAATGTTTCTTGGGTGTATGTTTTGATTTTTTTAAACCGATTGGTTTGACAAATATCTTGACGTTTTTGCAAAGGTGTCACTTGAATTTAAGTTCCTGGTGCAGATATTAAAAGACTTTCTTGTAATCTTTCCAGTAGCACAAAATGTTGCACATATATATGGACTTCTACAAAAAATATAACTGAATAAATATAAACTATGTTCATTGCAATTTGTTTAATTAAGTGCTAAGTTTTTTTATTTTAATTTATTTAAGGCAACAAACAGTCATGTAAAATTGATAGTAACATGGATAAATAATAATATAACTAAAGACCTATAGTGCCTATAACTAAACTTTTACAATATTTTAAACTTATTGAGCCACTTTTAGGACTAAAGGACATTATAAATTTGTTTATTTATTAATACACTAATTTCTAAGATGAGGTAACTAGTTAACATTTCGTGTGCAATTATGGAAAAGAGAGAAAGAAACCTATGTTAAAAATATGATTATTATAACACTGACAAATTTTAATTCAGATTCAATTAGCGAATTGAGTGCTGCAACATTTTCGGTGATGTGCAACTAGATTATTCAAAAGCCAAACTTTGAAAGAGAGCAGATTTAAGCTTTGATATTGATATATTAAATAAATCAATATCTGTGAACTTTTATTGTAAGTGTTAGTGGAACGATACACAAATGAGTTTCGTGTATAATTTTTATAATGTCGGGGAGTTACGAAAAGTAGTTTTGGACGTGAGGTGCGCACAGGCACACGGAATCGGGAAACAAATGACAATCTGCTAAGTAACAACGAGGAGTCGACTAGGTTATTAATAATTTTGTATAGAAATACTAACTCAAACATTTTACGCCTATTGCAAAGAGAAAGTAAATTGTATTTTTTTAGTGAATCGGTGTATGATAGATTTAAAATATTTTGGCGATAATTCAGGGATTTAATAAACAGTTTTTGAACTCTTTCTATTCTCCTATATGAACTTCATAACAAGGGCTCCAAACAGTGCTGCAAAAATCAAGGAAAGATCTGACAAAAGAGAAGTATAAAATTTTTAGGGTTTCGGGACGTTTAAAGGATTTACTTATACGTAGTATAAAACCTAGATTTTTAAAAGCCGAAGCTTATATGTGCTCAATATGTGGAATAAATGATAAGGCCGAATCCATGATTATGCCTAAGTCCCTGATTGTGGTTACTCTATTCAAGGCCTTCTGATTTATGTGGTAGTCGTAAGTAAGGGGATTTTTTTTGCGAGTATACGATATTATGTAGCATTTATCGCTGTTTAGGAACAGATGGTTAAACTCACAGTATGCATGTAATCGGTGTAAGTCTTCTTGGAGTTTGTGGCAGTCAGTAATTGATCTGATGATTCGATAAAACTTAGTGTCATCAGCATACAAGAGATGGTGACTATATTTCAGGACATTGCCAATGTCATTTATATAGACTGAAAACAGTAAAGGCCCAATATGAGACCCTTGAGGCACACCCGAAGGTACTGGAAGAAATTGTGACGAATAACTTTTACAAAGACTGCTTGACTCCTATTACTTATGGAGGATTGGATCCATCTAAGGAGGCTGCCATGCACACCGGTCCTTGCAAGCTTCATTATTAGCAGATCGTGATTTATTTTATCGAAAGCTTTGGAAAAGTCGGTGTACACGGCATCCACCTGTAGGTTATCATCCATGGCATGCAACAGAAAGTCATTAAAAGTTAACATATTGGTGTCGACGCTACGGAACTTAAAGAAACCATGTTGTTCCTGGGAAATGTGATTACGAAACGAGTACGACATTTGAGTGGTTACTATCTTTTCTAGGATTTTGCCAAAGATACAAAGTTTCGATATAGGTCTGTATTCGTCTATACATTCACGTCTTTTATTTTTTGGAATGGGGGTTACTAAAGACTCTTTCCATAAACTGGGAAATGTCCCAGTTTGGACAGAGAAACGAAATACGATTGTAATGGGTGTTGCAAGTTCTTTAGCACATTTGAATATGAGAAGAGAATGGATTCCGTCGGGCCCTGCACCTTTATGAATATTTACTTGTTTCAGTTCTTTGATAACATTATCGTGGTAGATGTTAATAGAATGTATATCTACGGCTGAACTGCCTGAGTAAGAAATTGTATGATCAGAACTTTGACGGGTAGAAGAAAAACTGAATGAAAATAATCATTAAAAGCCTAGCATATTTCACGGCCAGTGGAAATAATTTTAGCTTTATATATCATTTTTTCGGGAATGCAACTGGAAGCTTTTTTTGACTTTACGAAAGACCAAAATAACTTTGGACAGGCTTTGATATTATCTTCAGAGAGTTCAATGAATTTTTTATAACATTCTGCCTCCATCCTCTTAAACCTCTTCCGAAGACAAGAGAAGGTCTGGTAGTCTCGTAAGTTGTTATAAAGTTTCCACTTCTTATGATATTTAAGCTTTTCCTTTTCTAGTTTTATGAGACAAGAAGTAAACCACGGCGGGCGTTTATTTACGCTACAAAGATTTTGAGTAGGTATAGTATGTGTCTATCAAATTGTTTAAAATTTTATAAAAATAACTCGTCATTGAATCAATATCCGTCATGGTATTAAAAACTTCCTCCCAGTTAACAGTGTTAAGTCCAGTTTTTATTGAGCCAAAGACAGCATTATGAAAGTTTTTTTTCTTAATTTTGGCAGGGGGTAATCGGGCGGGGGGATTTTAAATTCAAACTAATTTCTAGGGATATGTGGTGCAGATCCTCGGGTACTAACGGAAATTCAGGTCGCGTAACATTACATGTTGTATTACTAAAAATTAAATCTAATAATCTATTATTACTATTAAATTGATTGTTGTATTGAAATAGTGACGATATATTCATAAAATCGTACAACCGATTTTATGAATATATCGTCACTATTACGGTAAATCGGTTGTAAGACATGCGAGACTATTAATGTTTGTACGTATTTCCATGCAATCACTAGAAGAATTAAAATACCAGTCATCATAAGTGACGTTAAAGTCGCCCAGTATTAGATAAGTATCGTCGGGATTTGAGATTATAAAATCGCTTACTCTGGTATAGAACGATGTCAATTGTGATTCGTGGTTGCAACCGTGGGGTATATAAGTTGCTATAGTATGTAAGCGACGGTGAGGCGGCGATCGAGTATTAGACTCGTGCGGTGACGTCACGCAGCCCGCACGCGACAATGTTTCAATTAATGGGATAGATAACCAAACCTCTTCTGCCTGCGTCGGTGAGCACTCATGATGGAGCTGCGACGGGCATAGGCTGGGCCGCACTGCGATCAGTACGCCGCCACCCATCCCGCGACCGCTAACCGTAACGTGGCGATCACATTGGTAAACCTCGTATCGACTGTCGGAGTATTCATTGTCGTAAAAATTACTATTAAGCCATGATTCAGTGACACATACCACATCATAATTGTTACACAGAACATTCTTCAGAAAATCGTGCGATTTTGTGCGTAAGCCCCTCACGTTTTGGTAGTAGATAGACAAGTTATTGTTATAAACCACTGTATACAATATACGGCAAAGTAATATCACAGAATGAAATATTATGGGTTCCACTAACATTCACAAATAATAGAAGATAGCAATAACAGTGTTGAATAAAACTAAATTTACGGATTTTATCGCGTTTATTTCACTACTTTTACTTATTTTTAATTCCCGACGTTTCGGGTGCTTTACAGCAACCATGGTCATGGGGGGGGACTGAGATGTTTGACATCCCAATGTCATAGTTAGTCCGGCTACCTTCAGTTTTTGAATAGTATTAATTTTTGGTCCGATTTACGCAAAACGAGCTTATAGTATCATGAAGTCTTGCAGTGGTATGCTTAGGTTTGGGTTTAATTTTGTTAATTATAGGGTCCCAAGCAGGTGGCAGCACCCATCCATCTTCTCTATTGAAATTTGGATGTTTTTTAATTTCAATAGCCTCGCGTATCATCCTTGGTAGGAATCGGTGTTCTTTTGCGAGAATTTGTGGTTTATCAAAACGAATGTAATGGTGGGGACGATCTTGAACATGTTCGTAGACTGCAGACTTCCCGGAGCGTCGGTGCTTCACGTCAGCTATATGTTCTTTCACGCGGGTTTTAATGGATCTTTTTGTTTGACCTATGTAAGAGAGACCACATTCACAATCTAACTTGTACACTCCACTACAGTCAATTTTACCATCCGTCAAGTGTAATATCCCTCTACAAGATGCAGTAGAGGGATATTACACTTGACGGATGGTAAAAATTGACTAATCTTCTTCGGCGGCTTGTAGTATGTTTTAATAGAAGCTCGCTTCAAGATGTAGCCAACCTTGTCTGTGACTCCTCTGACATATGGTAGTACAGCAAGTACACGCTCGACTGTGGCCGGCTTCACTCGGTCACTGTGACGTAGGCGCGGGACCCGAAGCTTGTTGTCTTGCAATACTTGCTTGACGTGCTGAAGTTCGGCGGCCAGATGTTTTCTGTCACAGATCCCTCGTGCTCTCTGAAACAAAGATTTACCCACGGTAGCTAACTGTGAAGGATGATGGTGAGATTCAGCATTTAAATATCGGTTGGTATGGGTCTTTTTTCTATACACAGTGTGACCAATTGTGTTATTATGATTTCGAATGACTTAAACATCTAAGAAAGCTAAAGAATTATTTGCCTCTACCTCCATTGTGAATTGTATTTTAGAGTTTATAGAGTTTGTAGAGGTTTGTTTGTAGAGTTTATAGAGGTGGTTTAAAAATGCAGTTACTTTGTCAGATGGTAAAATTGTGAAAGTGTCGTCTACGTACCGCTTGTAGAATCTTGGATTTACAGGAGCAGTAAGAAGGGCTCTCTCCTCGAAGTTCTCCATGAATATGTCAGCGACTATGGGAGATACAGGTGAGCCCATCGCCACACCATCTACTTGCTTGTACAACTCTTCCTTCCACAATAGATAGCCAGATGTGAGGCAGTGTTTGAGTAATACTGCATATTTAGCAGGCATGTTATTATATTCTAGCTTCCTAGTTACAATTGATATGCAGTCTTCAATAGGTAGGCATGTGAATAGTGACATAACATCAAAACTGACCATAGTTTCATTGTCAGCGAGATGTAGGTCTTTTATCTCACTAACAAAATGGTATGAATCCTTTGTGTGTGCTCTGGTATGTCCTCTCAGTGGTGACAGTACTTTTGCCAAGTGTTGTGCCAGCTTATAAGTTGGTGAATCGATCTGGCTCACTATAGGACGTAGTGGAGCGTTTGGTTTGTGTATCTTTGGTAACCCATACAACCTCGGTGGTTTGGTACATGATGGTATTAGCGAATTCAAGATTAGTCAATTTTTACCATCCGTCTAGTGTAATATCCCTCTACAAGATGCAGGAGTGTAGAAGTTAGATTGTGAATGTGGTCTCTCTTACATAGGTCAAACAAAAAGATCCATAAAAACCCGCGTGAAAGAACATATAGCTGACGTGAAGCACCGACGCTCCGGGAAGTCTGCAGTCTGCGAACATGTTCAAAATCGTCCCCACCATTACATTCGTTTTGATAAACCACAAATTCTCGCAAAAGAACACCGATTCCTACCAAGGATGATACGCGAGGCTATTGAAATTAAAAAACATCCAAAGGGGGATGCCCACTGTTCATAGACACTTCGGCCATTGGTGCCCACATATAAAAGCATATGGAAACGATAATATGCAATTAAAATAATGAAATGGCTAAGGAATTGGTTTAAAAAAAGTCGGGATTTTTATGATATAAAAGTTTTTATTTTCACAAATACAGTTTTTTAACGACTACTTTTACCAATTTTATCGCCTTTAACTTCTTTAACTTTTGTTTCCTGACATTTCAGGTGCTTTATAGCACCTATAGTCACGGGGACTGAGGTGACTGCCATTCCAATGTCAGTATTGGGACACCTACCTTCCACGATACCATGATACTTTCAGCTTTTTATTATTATTTTAATAGTCCAATCTATGCAGATTGAACTTACTCTCTCTTTAAGTCTTGCAGTGGTATGCCTGGGTTCGGTTTTAATTTTATTAATTATAGTGTCCCAAGTAGGTGGTAGTACCCAACCGCCTTCTCTATTGAAATTAGGATGTTTTTAATTTCAATAGCCTCACATATCATCCTTGGTAGGAATTAAGGCTCTTTCGCGAGGATTTGTGATCTATCAAATCTGATGTATGTCTATCTGGTTGGGGTGAAAACCTCGACATACGGTAGTACAGATAGCACACGCTCAACTGCGGTCGGCTTCACTCAGTCACTGTGACGTAGATGTGGGACCCGAAGCTTGATTTTGTGCAGAACCTGCTTGATGTGCTGAAGCTCCGCGGCCAGGTGCTTGCTCTTATAGATCCCATATGCTCTCTGTAACAAATATTTGCTCACGGTAACTAACTGTGAAGGATGATGGTGAGATTCACCGCTTAAATATAAGTTTGTATGGGTCTTTTTTCTATACACAGTGTGACATATGATGTTGTTAGGATTTTGGAGAACAAAAACATCTAGGAAAGCTAAGAAATTATTTGCCTCTAATATAATATCGTAATTACTGAATGGAATTTGGCACAGAGAGTGTTAACGATGGATAAAATTCATAGTAACAACATCCTGATTTAATATTTCACGGGCCATATTCATGAGCCGCTCTTATTTGTTTCTTGGCACTTGCAATAATGCCGATATGCATTCATCACTATCTCATGTTCCTATTTTCATCAAATATACAGCAAGTGCAAAACATCCACTATGTTTACTTGACATTTTGGGAACTTTAGACAGAATTTATTGTTATTGTGCTTTTGATAAGCCTAGATAATAATGTACACTATATTCAGGCATACTGTGAATACTTTCAAAGTCTATAATATGATGGTAAATATTATCTTACAATAATGTAGAAAAATCTATAATTTGTGCTACACTAAATGTTTTAATATGATTATATATTGATTCTAAAAGTAAATACCAAGAGTTACTATTTAAATGGTAGTTACTGATTCTACATTCTGGAGGTACATAGTAATTGTATTCAAAAAAGACATACCCGCATTGTTGATGGAACTGTGAGTTGATTGGAATAGTTACAACCAGGAAAAAACATTGATTTTGTGTGAGTGGTGGTCTTACAAAATTAGGCAGCAGTATATTGTACGATGTACGATCTAAGCTTTGTTGTTCTAGGTTCAATATATTACTCACTTTAGATTGCAACGAGGACGGACTAGATGATTCAGATGGTTCCCGTTCTAAAGTTTAACGTGATGCTGCTTTATCAGTCCTTTGCCAGCAATCATGACACGCGATGACGATGGCAACTGAAATAATATTAAATAAAAAAAATAAGACAAAGTGAACAAAATAAAATAGATTTGTTTACTTTAAACTCAAATATAGGTAAATGTTACTTAAAACTTAATGCCCTATATTTTTAATAATTATGGACTGACTGCCTACCAGTAGTCCAAAAACAATTAAAAATCGACTTTCTCATTTCTTGGTATTTGATAAAAATTGTCCATTTTGTAACTATCTGGTGTTAGCTAGCTAATCTTATGGCCATGTTATAAATAAGCTATTATGTTTGTCAGATATAGCTTGTGCATATGTTAAAAAATAAAACAACTTCATCATTTCATTCATTGATCACTATCAAATATCAGCACTAGAATTATTAAATTAAAACTGTTAAACACTTACTTTTAACTGTTGTCACACTATAATGTGATCGACAATCTCACTTCATATGAGTTCTTGAGAATTTATTTGAAAAATAACAAACAAAATAACACAATTGCGACTATTTAGTTGTGAATTCTCTAGTATCTTTTTATTTGTTGAATTGTGATTTCATTTTCATTCCCAATTCGCATGACATATTTCCTAGCTGTCAGATTTGATGTTGCCACATAACTAACATAAATACACAGATTAATCTGTGCATAAATACAATGAAACGATATCGATTTTTATTCGATTAGTAATTTAATAAAAAAAGTAATATTTGAGGCGCTTTAAGTTCTACACTCTTTTTAAAATATATTTTCTTTTATTTATTTAAATTCTTTTTTTCAATGTATTTTTAAGAACAGTTAAAATGTGGAGTAGCGTATTATCATGCTCTAAACAGTTCATGGTGAATCAGCTAAAAATTCACTTGTTTAATTATCATAACATGATTCCATTTTAAATGTATTGTTAAAACAGATAACAATTACTGTTAAATTGTGCAGCAGCATTTTGTTATACTCTAAAGAATTCATAGTAAATCAGCTAGTAATTCGCTTTTTTAATTATCATAACATCATAATATCGATTCGATTATTATTCGATTAATAATTCCATAAAAAGAGAATAATCTTGGAGGTGCTTCTGCTCGCTTTTTAAAATGTATTTTCCTTTATTTATTTAAATTCTATTTTAAGTGTATTTTTAAACAATAACAATAAAATAGTAGTAAACCACAGCACTACTCTCCATCCTAATGACGACACTGTCGCGACTGGACGACAACGGCGTAGCTGACCTTCCTTTTTGAAACATTCTTAGAATGTTTTGTATCGATTTCAAAATCGATCTAACCGAAATATACAGACATCGATTCATAATATTTTACGTTTTGGGGAAGGCGTAGGCCAAGTGACGCACAGAAGAAAAGTCTTACACTCTTATGACAATGGGGATTTGATATGATGCTGACGCTGCTAGATGATTTTGAGACTGAGAAAGAAAACGGCACAACACAAAATGAAAAATTGCTCTTCACACCCTAAGTAAAAAAAACATTAATTGTAATTTTGTATTATTATTAAAAAAGGTACATAATTATTCATTAATCAACAATTGTATATAATTATTCGCACTAGGTAAATCAGCCTTATAATACTAAAATCTTGGTCATGGAATAAATAAACATATTTGTTCACCAATCAATCAAAAATTCAATTCATCAATCAAAAATCAAAATTCATCATCATCGACGCTTTCCAAAATCCGAATGAGTTCTGAGGAATCGTTCACGTTGCATTGCTCTACTTTTCTCGGTAATCACTTATGACGTCATCAGGGTGTCTTCTATCCTTGATCACGGTGCCCAGTGAACTGATTTTCGATGACGCGCTAAAGATGCGCTAGAGTTGAGACATTAGATTTATTATGCGAAGATAATCTGATAACATTTTTTTATTCATGTAGCTAATTATAGTTGTATGTTTCTAACCTTTAATTTTATTCAAATATCAATAATAATAGAAAAAAACACCATTGAGCTGAATTTTGGATAGTTTTCAAGAAATCTATGCCTCCCGCGTTTGACACTAGCGGTCAGCCACAGACGACTTTGGCGTGCTGGACATAGTATTTGCTTAGATAAAAATCCATTTTTATTAGTTCAATGTTTCTTAGTACTTGTGGCTCTAGAAGACTTGTTTTTTATACTCACATGTTGCTGGGTTATTCCTATTTTGAGGAGTGTAGAATTAAAATACCTGTAATAATTTTCCAATATCTATATTTCATATTTTTTCGGAGCCGGGTTTTTTGTCAACTATAGACGTCGTTGGCGCTCAGGGCCCGCAGGTGTTGGTCAAGTATAGGCGACTTTGGCGCTCAAAAGGTTAAAGGATTCATGGTAAATCAGCTGGAAACTAACTTGTTTCGTTACAATAACATGATTCTATTTTAAATGTATTGTTATAAACAGATAAGAATAACTTAACCGATCTTCTTTAAAAACAGATAAGAATAACAGTTCTTATCTGTTTTCAAAGAAGATCGGTTAAGATTAACAGTTAAATTGTGCCGTAGCATTTGTTACTCTCTAAAGAATCCATTGGAAATAAGCTAGTAATTCGCTTGTTTAATTATCGTAACATCATAATTATTTAAAAATTATATTAGCACTGTAATGATGACACCGTAAATAATCGATCAAAAAAAGAGAATCGATTTTTTAAATGTGTTTTGTGATTGGCAACACTTTTTTTTATTCACGAACTAATGACATAAAGATTAACCTAATTTTTATTATTATGTTTCCGGTACTTTTAATTTGTGCAAAAATATTCCCATTGTTTGAGGATAAATGAATACCGCGATTAATAACCATAAATAAAGATATAATTTTTTAACAAATTCACATTGTTGGGCGTTCCATGGCCGAAAATGGGCGTCCCCCTTTCAATAGAGAAGATGGATGGGTGCTGCCACCTGCTTGGGATCCTATAATTAACAAAATTAAACCCAAACCTAAGCATACCACTGCAAGACTTCATGATACTATAAGCTCGTTTTGCGTAAATCGGACCAAAAATTAATATTCAAAAACTGAAGGTAGCCGGACTAACTATGACATTGGGATGTCAAACATCTCAGTCCCCCCCGTGACCATGGTTGCTGTAAAGCACCCGAAACGTCGGGAATTAAAAATAAGTAAAAGTAGTGAAATAAACGCGATAAAATCCGTAAATTTAGTTTTATTCAATGTGTAGTGTTCGCGTAAATTTAAGAAATCATTAAGCAATAACAATATTTAATTTCGTGAGAAATATATTTTACAACACTTTTTAATAGGTAATGTTGTCTTAATATGTAAGTATTCATAACAAAAAAATCCAATTCTTTCAAGACATTAAAATAGATAACGACATACAGTCATTTAATTTTGCTAAGATCCGCATAACATAAGTTGAACTTTAGAAGTATCATTTTTACGCAATAAAATCTTACAGTCAGATAACCACACGTATTTGTATTCTTTCTGTTTGGCAAGAAGACGGGTTTGTTTATATAATTGTTTGTTGTGCGGCGCGAGGTGGTCATTGACGTAGATGGGACTGGTGGGCCCGCTTAGACCCGCGTCAGCAGTTGTTAATCCTTGTCGCGTGCGCACTGCAGCCAGCAATTCGTTCTTGCGATATCTTAGTGAGAATCTGATGATGATGTTCGGTATGGAAGATGAGTCAAGAGATGTACTGCTATCGTGTTTGGTAGGGATTTCGTTCCTCGTCGAGTTGAAATGTCTGACACGGTGTACGTAATTAATATATGTTGGCAATAACGTAAAACCGACCTTTGTAGCGATATTATGTATAATATTATTTAAATTTTCGTCTTTTAAGAGTGGTATCCCAGAAATTAAAAACGTTATTAATCCTCCCAAGCTGCTCCTTCGCTTTCAGCTGGTCAGTAAGATTAGTTGTTATGGATCGCAGCTCGGAAATCTCGCTTGAAACTAGATCAACACGCTGGGTAATTAAACCTGTTGTGGAACTCAACTCGCAAACATCTTTTATCACAATAGCTTGTTCGTCAGCCAATTTTTTTATTGAAGAGTTTACATTACTAATCTCTTTCTTAAATGAATTGATGTCCTCGCGAATGCCATTTAAAACACCCTTTATGGTATTGTTTTGAGAATCCAGCTTTGCTGTGAGCGTGGTCATCATTCTATTACTATTACATACATTCTATTAGTTGCTGTTGGTTGCAGTGACAGTCGGGCGCTTTCCTCTTTCTTGCAGTTATATTTAGGAAGTCACCATCGCTTATCTTCGATAAATCCGGCTGTGAGTTGGTTTTGGTTGGACTCCTTTGTACGCTCATATTATCAGGTGTTGCGAGAAAGGAGGTAGGTAGCAAATCCAAGGGAGGAGTGTGTGAGTGTGGAGCAAGCACTAAAGGTGTGAATGTATAGAAGTATGCACACTCGTCGCTTCTACTTCACGCGATGTCTGTGTCGAAGACCGTCGAAAACTTCCGACAGAGCAGAGATAGGGACGGAGGACCGGTCCTCTCAAACGTTACACGCGATAAGGTCTCAAGCGAATTTCAACCACAATGCACAATTACAGAAAATGCAAAATTATTTATTAAAGTTACTCTAATCGGACAATATTGCGGCACATGTCCAGCCTAGAAGGCGCTCATAATACTACGTTACCACGTGCTCAGCGGTGAAGGAAAACAGCGTGAGGAAAAACATGCATGTCTGAGAAATAAGAAAACAAAATATTTCGAAGACATGAGAAGTTATGTTTCCAGCGATCATATCTTGGGACTTCAGGTTTTTGATGTTTTCGTTCAAGGTGGTTAGGTTAGCTTGGAAACTGTCGATGGCGTCTTTTTCCAACTCTCCTGATTCTGGGAGAAAGAGCTTGATATTTTGTTAATCACACGTTGGTAATAATATTTTTGGGATGTAGATTGCCAGTGTTTGCTTGAGGCACTCGATGAACGGCAACAATGTCATTAGACACGGTGGTATGTTTGACTGCGGTTGCAATACTTTCAATAATTGTGATCAAGTTTTCATTAAGTTTTTCCGGTAAATTGTTAATTTCTACATTACAAATACGTGACTGTTGTTCCATGTTTTCAATCTTTGATTCCGAAAAAGCAATTTTTATTTCACTTTCACTCCGCTAGTTGGTCTTAGATTCTAAATATGATTTCCGTTTTTCTAAGGCTACAGATGTCTTGTGTTAGTCATCATATTTACTACTTATAAATTCTATAGGATCTTTAATCTCACTCAATTGTTTAATATAAAGTGACATTTTTTTCATTTTGTCCAGAAAACCAGTTATCCATTATGCTTAGAATTTAACTGGGAAATTGAGAAAATCTGCTGCGTTAATTGGCTGGGAATTACAGGCCAAGCGATTACGAAATGTGACATATTCAGGACTGGATAGGAGGGTGACTGATTAGCACTAATGGAAGAGTCTTTAGATATTAAAGAGGCATTACCTACTTCAGCTGCGTTCTCTTCCATTTTTCTGTCCATCTGTTTAAAAGTACTGTTTATTCAGATGTATAATGTACAATCTCTGTTTGCGAATAACTAGCCTGTGTACAATATTATCCCCTAGTATGTCCAAACGCCAGATTATGGCGTGTCAAATAATATGCGCATCTGTCAAACGCCATAATATGGCGTCGTTTTACCGCGAAGCTATAGACATATATCGGTTCTACTAATCCCATCTCTTTCTAACTTTACTGTAATCAAGACAATAGAACAAGGATGCAATAAAAGTCCAGTCTAAAGGTCACAATACCATTTAACGGTGCGCGCCCGTTTCTAAAAAAAGTTTGTTCAGTCAGCGTTTGCAGTCATAACGAACGCGAGTGTTAACTCGATAAAATCGAACAAATAAGTAATTGTGAAGTATTTTATCTGCAAGAAACATGAACTGGTAAGTAATAGACATTTTCTAATTGTTTTTTTGTGTACGAGACAAAGATTTCGACCTAAATTTTTACTTTCCTCAGACATTGTACGTCACTTCTGAGGTGAGGTTCGTGCTTAATCATTTGATTCGAATAAAAATTGTTATCGTGATGGCAACATGCCATGCTAGCGCAGGGAATCGATGGTTAACGACATCAAATCAGCCATTTTTTCGATCTATATTTTCATCTTTTAACAACGAAAAGTTAATTTGATTAGTTAATATTTTCCAATCATAGAAATCTGCGAAGCACTATTTCATTCACATGAAAGGGCTCACTTTTCTTCCGGGCAGCCTTTATAGCACCAATAAATGCGTCAGGTGTATACATTGCCCTAGATCGTAATTGCCGCTTAATTTCTCTCTCAATTTGAGAATGAGCAGAATCGCCCTCATTCTGGGTATGTCCTTTTATTAAATATTTATGAGTGACTAAATTAAGGTTTGGTATTGTTTTTACTGCGTATAGATACATGCAAATCATAAATTTATTTTTCTATTGGCCCGCACAGTTATCCGAATAGAATACAACGTCTAGATTTTTAACTTTTTCTGAAATTTTGACGTGGTATTTGTAAACCCAAGTACCGATTTCGTTTATACCTCTGTGAGCATTTGACTCGTCCCAAACATAGCTTTCAACACAGTTACTCTGAATGTTGTATATAGTTTGGTTGAGCGGCGGGCCTTAGGTTGCCGAGTCACTATTCCCCGGTCTAGCCTTGACCCTATTACGCGAGATGTTCTATGTGGACTATATACGCGGATGATGCCTAAACAAGATGGTGGATTTGGCACTCAGTTCCCTAACAATGTACTCGCTCTTCCAAGAAAACCCTATTGCTTGCCAAGGTTTATGAAGGAACCCTGCTTGATCACATTAGGAGGAATGAATTGGGGCGGATGAACTAATAAAACACAAATTTCAAGCAGGTAACATAAATAAGGAAGCGCATTTACCGGGGTGTTAATTCGATGCGGCTTGGACGCTTTACTGCTCCGGTGCGACTTCTGGCGGATCTCCTGGGGCCTCGGTGATGCGGTCCTGGTCGATGGTGCGATGGAAGAGAGCGGTGCGCGACTATATCTCACACGAGGTGTGGCGGTTACTCCTGGAGCTCGACTGCTCTAGGTTAATGCGCTTGAACTAGCGGTGCGCGTGGGCAAAGCGCTCTAGGACGCGCCTGTCCTAGGCGGTGTGGTTCCAACTGGTGCGCGAAGGGAAGAGAGCGCACGAAGGCTCTGCATACGCTTATATTACTTCGGCCCTCCTATCAATGCGTCTCGGAGGGGCGCGCTTCTCATTGGTTGCAAATCACGCGATATTCTAGAATCATCTTTCCCCTCTCAACCTACCACCCCGGTGTGTACGGAAAGGATAGGTCGAAGGAAGGACAAGCTTAACAAGCCTACCTTCGAATAAAATTAAAAATACGAATGGTTTTCCGCGCAACCACCCCCCCTGGCTTGAAGGGTCCCTTTCAAAAATAACTAAAACAACTAATGCTAAGATCAAACTAACAAAATAACTAACTAACGCTAAGATTAAACCTAAATGTCGATTATAATTTCTAATCTAGAAAACTAATTTAAACTATTGAAGGGGCTAGGGGCACAAACGGATAACAGGACGCATGTAAGACCCAACCGTGGTCCTAACGCGAGCTACCCTAATTACTCCGTCGGAACCGGGAAAAACCTCCTCGGCAATCCCTAATGGCCAATGGAGAGGCGGCGCATTCTCTTTGGTGAGCACAACCACAGTTCCGACAGTTAAAGGTTCAGTTGCTGTGTTCCATTTCTGTCGAGATTGCAAAGTATGCAAGTATTCCATCCTCCGTCGTTTCCAAAACGATTGCGCCAACCGGTCTAATAATTTATGGCCTGCGGAAATGCTAAGTTTGTTCTCGTCCATATCTACGGCGGGAAAATACTTCAAAGGCGTTAAATTCAAAAAATGTGCTGGAGTTAGAGCCAGCGGCTCTGAGGGGTCACTTGACAACGTACGACAAAGTGGGCGACTATTAATGATGCACTCAATTTGAGCGAGCACAGTACTTAGCTCTTCGAAGGACAAAATTTGATCTCCTATTACTCGGTATAATTGACTCTTTAGACTCTTAATATTAGTCTCCCAATTGCCCCCAAAATGACTCGCGGCTGGTACGTTCAGAGACCACTCGATGCGGTTCTCGGCTAGAATGTAAGCGAACTCCGAATTAGAATACTTGCTAGCTAAGAGATCATGTAGTTCTGATAAAATACGTTTCGCACCAACGTAGTTCGTACCGTTATCCGAATACAATTTACTTACAGGGCCACGGCGGGAAAGAAATCTTTTAAATGCACCCATAAAGCCCGCTGTGCTTAGATCACCAACGAGTTCTATATGCACCGCCCTAGTAGTTAAACATACGAAAATGCAGACGTAAGCCTTTGTGGATCTTATACCACGCCCGCGAGTGAGCGTGACCTTAAACAAATCAGATCCGGTGTGCGTAAAGGGCTTTACGGATTGTATTACTCGACAAGACCCAAGGTCCGCCATTTCCGGAAATGACGGCTTGGGACGTACCCGAAAGTAAGCTATACATCTGTGCACCCGATTGCGGATTAAGTTACGTGCGGAAAGAATCCATTAATTCTGACGGAAGATTGACATCAGCAAGTCGGGGCCAGCGTGAGAATTCAATTTATAATGGTAATCAACTAATAAATTCATGATATGGTCCTTACGCGGTAAAACTATAGGGTGCCGTTGGTCGAAACTCAACTGCGAGTTGGACAAGCGTCCACCAACCCTGACGATCCCATTTTGTAAAAATGGCTTAAGGCGTTGAAAAGCGCGACTACAAGCTCTATTCGATTGTAATCTTGTAATTTCTTCGGAAAAATGTGCACGTTGAAGTTCACGCAATACTAGCAACTCGGCATAGTTGTAATCGGACGCTAAGATATACGAACGTCGCGGTAAAAGCTTCGCAAATCGACAAACGTAAATAACGCTACGTAATAATTTCGACCAAGAGGACAAGCGGTTTGCCAAAGCAATGATTGGAGAAACCTCGCTCGAAACGTTCGCCACTAGAGCGTGCCTCTCCTCTTCCGGCGGTTGTGACACTGACGAAGGGTCGAAATCGGTTATTGGCCATTGCGAGGGTTCCAAGTGAACCCAAGAAGGTCCGTGGAACCAAAGCGGATGGTCCATTATTTGCATCGGGGTGAGTCCACGGGATAGACAATCGGCAGGGTTTTCCTTACCGGACACGTAATAAAAGTTCCGCGTTCCTAACTCGTCTTGGATCTTGGCCACTCGGTTCGCGACAAACGTATCCCAACGGTGGGGTGATGAATGAACCCAACTTAAAGCGACGGTGGAGTCGGAAAAGGCAAATATCCTTTCTATGTGAACTCTGTCCCTACATGCGCTGATAACTTCGGTAATAAGCTTGGTGAGGACTAATATTGCGCAAATCTCTAAGCGCGCCAGAGAGACAACCTTACGGGGTACTTCTACCATTATTCTGAACGTGGAAATATACAACGCCCCCGTAAGCCTTCTCGCTGGCGTCTGCAAACCAAGGGTTGAATATGGGTACCAATTTCGGTTCTGGTTCTTCATTTAGGTTCATTAAAGGTATCCTCTTTTCGGTACGGTTCCAGTTCCGGTATCGGTTCCGATTTGGGTTCCGATGTACCGGTTCTAAATACCGGTTCCGAGAACCTTTATATCGGATGATATTATACCGGTTCCTTGTCACCCGATTTAAAGATTACTTACGGAAGAGGGGATGCGTTGGGAGCGTGCTTAGCATACCATACCTTTTCTTTTGGTTCGCCTTCGCTCTTCGTAGTATTACAGGGTACTATTCTATACGATATACGAGTAAATAATTATTATTGTGACTACTTAGGTTATATTAAAATGGATAGAGGTAGGTGTCTAATTTCAATGTTTTGTATTCATTAAAATTGTAGCTGCATTCATACTTTACGGCGTATATTAACTATAATGTTCTTGTAAATATGTACGAGTATGTACGTTTGTATTTGATTAGTATAATTGCAACACGTGTACCTTGCATGTAATTGTTTATCCAATTTATGTAATATTAATATGCAATTTTCAATAAACCATCCAATTACCTATAGCTTTTCTAAAAGCTTGTCGCGGGGCATTTTATACGACTTGGTTGGTTGATTTGGTATGTTTGTTAATGTGAGGAGTAAGTCAGCTATTACAGTAACGAGTAACGATAGATTGTATGATAGTCCAGCGGTTTGAGTCCTTGATGTGTATTTATTTCAAATTGTTCTCGTGATTGGTCTCTCTGTTTTCTTTATATACTTACTTTATATACTTACTTTCAGGAATAAAACGTACCTGTATTATTCCCGATACAGACGATGAATTAAAGCATTTGATTAAAAAAAATCTTAAGGAAAAATGTCAACTGACTGAAGATACGGAAAAAATAAAAAAATGAATGTAATTAGTGTCTATTGCACTACAACGATGTTGACAACAGAAATCATACTTTTTCTCAACTGATTGAACAAGAACTAAAGAATATAATAAGAAGACGCACGAGTATAGAATAAGGTGGAACTAATTTTATTACTTTTTAAGTTATAATTATCAGTTTCCGTGTCACGGCAATAGTGTCGTTTGTATATACCTACTATGTAACTGGTATGTTAAATTCATGTTTATTTGTTGTTTTTTTTTTGGGCTACGAAGAGGCTTTCTTGATAACAAGCATATTGAGTTTGCGTATTGACCGCTAAAACGACTAAAAATCGGCCCAAATAGGACGGTAGTAACTAGAACACTTATTTTCGATCAGTTTATAGGGTATTCAAAAAAGATTACAAAAAGTTTCAAGTTTGACAATATTACAAGCTATATCAAATCATTCACGTGCCTAGTCAATTCCAAAAAAAAATCCATTCAATAATTAGGACCTTCCCTTAAACAACCATTGAAATTAGGGTAAAATTAATATTACCCGTGCCTATTGAGTGTAATCCAAGTGTACATACTAGCTACAGTTGCTATGCTGACGGTATCAACTATGAGTTGGTGGATCATTTATACGCAATACGAATAGCTGGTTATCTAACTGCCTAAATTAACCAGATCTTCAGAAGTCTTCAGCAAGGTTAGTGTTATCTTTACCCATCGCTATTAATTATATATCCTCTCAGTTAAGAGGACTGCAAAAAATAATTTACCAAAGGTAGAATTCAATAATGCCACGATTGTTGTTTTTTGCTTGTAGTAACTTATGAAAATCATCCCATAATTTATAATTATTTTATTTACATTATATATTATATATTATTTACATTTTATTTTATTTACAACATGCAAAATCATCCCATAATTGTCAATGTCAAGCATGGAACAAGCATTCGTAGGTATATCTTCCTTCTATCAAAACCATCAGGACTAGGTGTTACATCGACATACTTGAGTATTTACAGTCAGCAAAAGGAATTCATAATAAAGATTTAGCCCCGTATTAATAAACGTTACTCAGCTCAAGTACACGCACTTGAGTACAATGTTGAGTTTATGACCTTATTAATAAACATATCTCAAGATAAGGCTTAGGCTTACGTTATCAGCTGAGCGACGTACTGATTAATAAACGAAACTCGCCTCTTAAGTGTGTGTACTTGAGATATGCTTGAGATGCTAAAATGTGAGTGCGGGCAGTCCGTGACTTGAAATCGTTACTGTTGACATGGAGATGGAAAATATTTTAAGAGAAATTAATTATTACGACGATATTGAATACTATGACGATATTTTACGGCATTTGCGATACCGTTTACCAAAAATTTATATAAGAGATGCATCCGATCCTTTTAAGTTACCAAGTGAACAATTTAAAAAAAAGATACAAATTTGGTCAAGAGGCGGTAATATATATTGTAACATTAATAAAAAACTTATTGGTAAAAGTAAATAACAGAGGTCTTCCAATTACCCCAGAAATAGCCGTCTTATTAACTTTAAGGTTTTATGCCACAGCATCATTTCAGGTATGTACATATTGTATATTTATTTAAGTAGGTATGATTTTATTCATTGTTGAAATTAATATAATGTATTAAATTTCAAAGTAGGTAATGAGAGCAACTACGACCTTTTCTGCCACCAAGGCGCAGTCCTTTAACAATGAGTTGTAATATTTGACAGATTTCATATTGGGGTAGTTAATTTGTTCAAAAAATGTACTTTTTGTACTTTAGTTATACTGTATATTAATTAGATTAAAAATAATTAAACTGAACCACAGATATTCATAAAAGTAGAATAATTCAAAAAGAGTTAAAAATGTGGAAACAATTAAACAGCAAACCACTTAAGCATTGTTTTGTGTATTAATATGATAGTTTAAACTAACTTCTCATTTAAATGAAATTGTATAACAAAAAAATAACTACACCTCAGTGTCAACTAGCAACATCTGATGAGCCGAAAATTATTAACATCAAAAATATATTCCTATGAAAATGTAATCTTCAATCAATTTATATTTCAGCTTGTTTGTGGCGATCTAATACATTTATCACAACCTACAGCATCAAATATTATAACTAAAGTCTCAAAACTATTGGCCCTTCTTCACACAAAGTACATAAAAATACCTCAAGGAGAGCAGGCTAGTAAAAACAGAGAACTTTTCAAAAACTTGGGAAGTCATGGACGTTGGCCTGGACTTCCAGGGGTAGATGGTGCCATTGACTGCACTCATATAAAAATTGTAAATACTCCAGGATGCAGACATCATGAAGTATATAGGAACAGGAAGTCATATTTTTCAATTAATGTGCAGGTATGCATGTATTATCTATTTTTGCTGCAAAATATTGTTTGTTTACAGTCACATAATATCAGAACATTATAGTCAACAAAATCCCTTATAAATTGAAAAATAAAATGTAAATGTTCTATATTTTTGCAGGTTGTTGTTGGTCCACAAACGGAAATTTTAGATATAGTTGCTAGATGGGCTGGTAGCATGCATGACTCTAGAATATTTCAAATGTCTTCAGTGTACATGAAATATTCCCAGGCTGTCCTGGATGGAAGACTTGTAGGTGATAGTGGATATCCTGCATTACCATTTTTACTTACGCCTATTAAACCATCTCCTGAAGATCCTCCTTCGATTCGTTATAACAGAGCACAAATAAAAACAAGAAATATTGTTGAGAGAACTTTTGGAATTTGGAAACGTAGGTTCCCTTGTCTGTCAAGGGGGTTAGGTAACAAACTTTCAACAGTGTCTAATATAATAGTCGCATGTGCAGTGTTGCACAATTTATCATTGATTTTAAATGATAATATTGATATTTCTGGTGGAGTAGACCAAAATGTAGAGGAAGATGAACCAAATACTCTGATACCTGGTACTAGCTCTGGGTTTCTACTAAGAAATACAATTATTGAAAATTTCTATCAATAAATTATAATCTAGATATTTAGATGAAGATGGTTTCATTTTTTAGTAATTGATTTATATTTCTGTAAAAACAGATTATATTTCAGGTATTACCTAAATTTAAGATATTTTTACATATCTAAATGTAGTTTATTAAGTAAGTAAATCAAATTCTTTATTAAACTAAGTTTGTTAATATAAAAAGGATTATTCTACATATTAAGGAATTTATGGATGATAACCCTTGGGAATGAGGTGTTTCTAATTTGTTTTGTATTGTTAATTATGTAACATAAATGATTGTAAGCTTTATATATATATATATATATATATATATATATATATATATATATATATATATATATATATATATATATATATATAGCTGGTTCTTTCCAGGACAGAGGTTTTTTCTGAACCAGTGGTAAATTAAACAAAAGAGAGACTTTCAATAAGTATTATTTATAATCTATATTGAATAAAAACATTTTTCTTTCTGATTCTGTTTAATTAAAAGTTTTTAAAATAGTTAAAGACATACTGAAATATCATATCATATTAAAATACTGAAATTAAACAACTATAATAGAAATTAAATGTCTGTTTATTTTATATAATAATATCACTTAAGAAATTATTTATGCATTACATGTTGTGCTGCAATCTACGTCACATCTGTAACAAAAAACAAAGGCTTGTATTTGAATGTTAACTATAAGAAATAGTCTAATAAACTGTACTTTCAAGTGCTCTGTATTACAGTATATGTCTCAAAATGTGATTTTTGTAATATAGCGAGCGGATTCACTGGACTATTTAACATTATTTTGTAGATATGTAGCACTTTAATAAACAAAGTAATCATTATACTCGTAATAACACTACCTGAGCAACATTGTTTTTTTGACTAAGGATCAGCTCAGCTAGCTCAGCTTTTGCCTTGGCTTCTCGGAGCTGGTAATTAAGAATCTTCATTTCCATTTCATGTTTTTCATTAGCCCTCATTTGCCGATCTTTGTATTCCCTCTCCAAAATTGAGTCCTTCTGACGCTGACCTGTCAGGGCTGTTGGTTTTCTTTTTCGTATATTAGGGACTATTTGAGTAACAGAGGTGGGTGTAGATGCTTCATGAGTGGATGGTATATTTTCTGTTGCTATCCCTATAGGTTTAATAGGCAACGTGTCATCCACTTCCTCTATATATATCGGTTGCATCATGTCATTCTCCTTAATTTCTGAAAAACACAGTTGTAAAATTAACCTCAGACATATTGGTTAGAGCTGTATATGAATTTATTTATATACTATTATATATAATATATATATTTACCTAGGACTGCATCTGAATCAATAGTACTATCTATACCAACAATAAGTGCTGGGGCTACTTCGGCAACATCAGGGTCGATGGTGGCATCACTTATTGAAGGCCCTCCTCCAGTGGACAAGCGGTGTTGGCGTTCTTTTGTTAGTGCCTCTCTCTGCCTTTGTTTTAAATTCATCCATAGCCGACGTAATTGTTTAGTTGTTGCCTGAAATATTAATGTAGAATGTAAGATAAAATAAACCTGTCACGATTAGGTACATGCGGAAATTATGTTGAAAATTTCAGATTACTGATGTTATATTGTTTAAAAAGTGATATTTGTAGTACTATAATTAATTACCTACCTGGCTAGATGCATATGGACTAGCATTATATTCGAGGGTTATTTTGCTCCAGGCCTCATTTTTAATGCGTAGAGACATGCCATCGGTTTCTTTATTTTCAATTATAGCCTTATATTTTTTAATAATTTCGAGAAAGCCTTTTTTCTCCATTGGAGTAAAAACATGCTTCTTGCTTTCCATTTTTGTATTTAATTTTCTCGCGAGATCAAAGTCACGTACAAGATTCTATTTTCAAGTGTCATAAATGATACGTCGGTTTTATATTTGAGACTGACGCTGTCGTCGATTTGCGTTAGGTTATTGTTGTAATATGTACAATATTGAATTAAGTAGTGAATATTTAATTCGTATTTAGAGAGATATACACAATAGTTATAAAAATTTAAGCTTTTAGTTAGTAGAAAGCAACCATATAAAGTGATACAGCTCTATTTATTTAAGTTTTATCAAAATAAAGGTATTCAATAAACCTCATGATATATAGCAAAAACGAAACGTGATGAATGATATTCTAAACTTCAATCTATGTGACGTAATCGTTCCTGAGATCAAGCGCTCAAGTCACAGAACAGTATCTGACAGTAACTCTAAGTACAATGTCTTAAGGAACTGATCTTGGTAACTGAGATACTGTTTTTATCTGTTTATTAATTAGCAACGATCTTGAGATGCTGATATGATGAGAGCGTATCAAATGATTACGCACTTGAGCTCGTCGTTGAGTAACGTTTATTAATACGGGCCTTAGAGAAGTCATATCTAAATAATCACAAAAAGTGAGGGTGTTTTCTTTTTAAAATAACGAACGAAAAGTAATTTCAAGTGTGATTATTAAATAGTTAGTTACATTAGTATGTTTCTATATTTTCTTAAAAAATAAAAATATTATGATATATTAAAAAAATCTTTTATTTTATAACTGACAATTTAACATAACATAAAACTCGTTCTTTTATCAACTCTAGATAATTATTATTATAGACCTCTCCTCACATTGGTGCAGAGTTGAAGCATCTCGTCGCAACCGCTCAACGTTAACCAAGACGCGCAAGAGCGCGTCTACGTGTGAATCCATATTTTCATAACACAAATTTTTTTCTTAATAATGGGAAAATAGATATGAATATGCTGTAGGCGAAAAACTAGACTCGAAAAGCTTCGACTCTGCGCCAATAAGTATAAATTCTGTGTAAACTTACACAATATAGTATCGCAACAAAACATTTTCATTCATGTTTCGATCAAAATTTGAATGAAACTGTTCTGTCGCGACTGTTTGCGCGGGCCTTAAGCGCCATTTACATGATGCATGTTTCTTGCCTGTTGCATACAATAAAATTGAAGCAATAAATTACCTGCATGGTCTAAACAGTACGTAACATTTTGATCTTTTGCGCAAGTTTTGCTTGCCAAAATTTTCTTGGTGTAAACAGCACATACAAAAATTTCTTAGGCGATTCTTGCATTCAATTAGTTTTCTCTTCATTTGCCAACATGAGTGCAGTAAGTGAAGGTGTGTTAATCGTTGCTGCTCTTCTGAGAGACAAGAAATATTGAGAAATCGTCGTAAAAAGAGGTATTGGATCAAAAAATGGATAGCAAGAAGAGGAGTTCTTGGAGCGTCTAACAATCTTTGTGTAGAATTACAAATAGAAAATGAAGATGACTTTAAGAACATGTTTCGTGTTAACAGAACCCAGTTTTATTATTTATTAGATAAAATTGGTTCTTCTATACAAAGGCAAAATACAACAATGCGTAATGCTATTCCTGCTCGAACAAAACTAGAAATAGCATTAAAATATTTGGCAACTGGAGATTCGTTTGGTACACTGTCACAATTATTTAGAGTACCTTTGTGTACTATAAGTACATTCTTGGTCGAAGTTCTTGAAGCTATTTACTCTGTATTAGAAGATTTTATAAAGGTGAGTTCGAAATAAAACAGTTTTTATAATAGAATCATATATTTTCAGCAAAATAATTAGAAATTGTTAATTACTATTTATGCTCAGAACGAAAAATAAACAATATTTATTTATTATCAAAATATAAACTACGGAATCAGATATTTAATTAAAATAGATAAAAAATTACATGTTCAACCATGTGTCTTCGCTGCCTTATTTCGAATACGGGGATTCTGGCATTGGAGTAGAGTTTTGTCGTTCTTTTTCTCGAAGATCTTGCAGTTTATATTTTGATAATATTGCTTGTATTTCGTCCTGAGCATGTATGCTATTTTCGGTATTCAAAATTCGCAATGAAGACGCAACATATTTTCCGAAATTGTCCAAATCATCGTCTTTTTTTTCAAGTCTTGCTCTTTTTTCAATATTGTCCAGTTTATCTAAGGCCGATTCTATGTAACCTGCTTTTTTAGTTGTTTTTTTAGGCATTGGAAACGGAAGCACATCATCGACGACTTGTATATTTGAATTTATAACATTTTCAATATTTTCCGTATTTTCATTTTCAAAATATTCAAAAACTATTTCTTGTGATGCCAGGGACGTATCATTCTAAAAACATACATTTATTTCATTATTTTACAGGTGCCAAGATCTGAAGAGGAATGGAATCAAATAATAAGGGGCTTTTTTATAAGATGGAATTTTCCCAACTGCTTTGGCGCCATTGATGGAAAGCATATAAACGTAAAATGTCCCCCTGGCACAGAATCAGACTTTTTTTAATTATAAAAGTACATTTAGTATTGTGTTACTGGCTTGTGTTGATCACGACTATTGTTTCACATACATTGACGTGGGAGCAAAAGGTAGAAACTCTGATGGTGGAATATTTAATAATTGTACTTTAAAGAAGACTATTGAAGAGAATACCATAAATTTGTCAAGTAATGCAGTACTTGTCGGAGATGAAGCGTTTCCTTTAAAACCTTATTTGATGAAACCATATCCTCGCCGTAACGATTTAAGTAGAGAACAAAAAATGGTTTCGGAGTTTTAACATCCCGATTTCGAATTTTCGAAAAGCCAATCACTACAAGTATAGACAAGGTAGATGTCATAGTGAAAACATCATGTGCTTTACACAACTGGCTTAGGAAAACTTCACCTGCGTCTTACACCCCACCAGGTTTTATAGACGAAGAATGTCAAAGAAGTGGTCTTCGTCTTGGTACTTGGAGACAAAATGCTTCAGGCGGAGCTTTTGAAAATATAACATCACAGAACAACAGGAATAGTACAAGGGAAGCTATAAGAATCCGTGATAATTATTGTCATTACTTTAACAATGATGGTGCTGTACCTTGGCAAGACAGTGCCGTTTTTTAATGAAAAAAAAGTTTCACATTTATAATACTATGCACTTGACTGTACTTTAGAAAATTTACATAAATACATACTTACCATATTTGATGTTGTTTCTCTGTGTTAATAAGTTTTCCTTAAAAAAGAATCCATTAAATTATACCAAGAGAGTTTGGACTTGTAAATATCAGCAGTACCGGAACCAGTGCTCATTGAATCTTTTATCTTTTTCCTTTCCGCATGATACTGCGTTCTTAAGTTTTTTATTTTGTTTGTAATTTCTTTAGGTCTCAAACCATCAACTCCAAATTCTTGTGAAAATGCTACAAGCGCAGCACTACGTGCATCACGATTCTTGTAATTCGCATTTTCGGTGTCCCACAAACACTCATGACTGCGATAAATCTCAATAAACTTTATTAAGTCAACAGAATCAAATTTTAACACTTTTTGACTCATATTTTTTAATAAACAGACTCTTTACAAAACCTTCAAACACTTGAATGAAAAATTTGACAACGCAAATACTTGAAGCAACCCGCCAATAAATGGTACACGCACATACAACTCTCTATTTAGACAAGTAAAAACTTGAAAGCAATAATCTCCTAAACATTATTGTATTGGTCTAAACAGAAGACTATTTTTTGTCAAGACTTGCATTCAATAATTGCATTTAATTTTTTTTACTTGTATCCACGTGTAAACAGTTGCGTACAATTCTTGAAGGGCAATTAACGCACTTAATTTATTGCATTCAATAATTGCACTTGAATGTACAAGAAAATTGTATCGTCTAAATCACGCCTTAATCCGACGTAGGCCCCGATTAACAAAATATTATAATTTATATACTCTAATATTTTTTTCTATTTTTATCAAAATATATCCTAAAAACAACAGCAATTTGCAAAAAACATAATTATTCCAACGATAATTCATCAAGAAACAACTGTTTAAGTTTTGAATTCAACACATTTTTACGGAGTGATTTAATAAATTTGAACTTCTGAGCGGACTCCCTCTCAGAAGTTCAAATTTATTAAATATCTTAGGTATTTAATAAATTTGAACGGGTTTTAGAAAGGGAATGGGGTGCACAGATCAAGTCTTTTCCATGCGCATGATTGCGGAGAAGTTTTTGGCCAAAAACCAGAAAGTTTTTTGTGCGTTCATGGACTTGGAAAAGGCTTATGACAGAGTGGACAGGAATGTGTTATGGCAAACACTGAACTCATATGGGTTGAGCGCTGGTTTGATACAGGCATTAGGGTCTCTTTATAGGGACTCTAGTGCTTGTGTCAGGATCAATGGGGTCTACTCGGACTGGTTTGGCATCCAAAAAGGTGTCAGACAGGGCTGTGTAGCTTCCCCTTGGCTGTTCAACCTATTTATGGACCGGTGTTTGCAAACTTTGAAAGATGAAGAATGTGGTTTAAGAATGGGCGAGTTAACCGTCAAATGCCTTTTGTATGCCGATGATCAAGTCATATTTGCGTCATCAGCGGCTGAGTTGCAAATGATGGTTACATTAATGAACTGGGAATTAAAAGAAAGGGGAATGAAAGTGAACGCAAGTAAGACGAAAGTGATGGTTTTTGAAAGAGAAGAAAGCAAAACGGTATGTGAAATAAGAATAGAAGGAGAGTTAATTGAGCAAGTGGATGAGTTTGTGTATTTGGGATGTGTATTTAGCAGGGATGGTAGATATGATAGGGATATAGAACGACGAGTAAATGCAGGGAATAGAGTGAATGGGGCACTACACTCTATTATGAAGAACCAGAATGTGTCAAAACAGGCACGTATGGTAATTCATAATGCTGTGTTAGTCCCTACGTTAATGTATGGTAGTGAAAGCTGGGTATGGCAGAAGAAGCACGAAAGTAGAATAAATGCTGTAGAAATGCGTTCTTTAAGAAATATGCTAGGGTTTAATCTGAATGACAGGGTGAGAAATTGCGTGATAAGAGATAAATGTGGTATGCAAGATGATGTTGTGACCAGGATTAAGAAAGCAATGCTTCGGTGGTTTGGTCACGTAGAAAGAATGAATGATGAAAGAGTGACAAAGCAAATTTATATGGCAGATGTGAACGGCCGAGTCGGGAAGGGACGCCCTAGAAAAAAGTTTGTCGACCAAATTGGCGATATTTTGAAAATGGGCCACGTTAGAAGTACCCTTAACCGACGAGCATGTATGCGTAGATATATGGATGTAAAGGAGGCGAAAGAGGTATGTCAGGATCGTGCCAAATGGAAGTCCGTAATCTCTGCCTACCCCTCTGGGTGACAGGCGTAAGTGTTTATGTTATATCTTAGGTATTAGAAATTTTGATAATCTTTCCTCATAATAATTATTCATTCTCGGTTTAACAAGTATTTACATTTTACACTTCTTGTATCATATTTATTATTAACATATCTTTTATAATCGTTACTATAGTAGTGACGTATGCCTATTAAGTATTCGATTTTTTTGTCTACAGGCAGTATTTTACAAATTGGAAATAAGTTATTATAGTCCTGTCCACAATTATCTTTAACTTTTTTGGTCACTAGGTACTTAATCAGCCTTATTTGTAAATTTTTAATATTTTTTAAATAGGTGCAAAACGTCCGCCCATATACAATGAGTCCATAGCTAATCAGTGAGTCAGCAAGCGCATAATACACAATGCGTAACGTGTGCTTGTCTACAACTGCATTTAATTGATAAAACTTACATACCATGGATCTTAATTTATTACATATGTCATTAACATGCGTTTTCCAGCAAAATTTTTGATCAATAGTTAAGCCTAAATATTTAAATGTATTGACATAATCTAATTTATCACACCTGCAGTAGATTTTATTAGCATGTAGGCATTCATATGAGTGGCCAATTATATGTATCTGTTCTTTATTAATAATTTTAACTTGTCGATTGTATGGTGAGTGTATATGCGTGCACTTGGTTTTCGACATATTCAATATAATTCCATTATCGTGTGCCCATTTAGTTATACTTTCAAAATCTTCTTGTACATAGATTTGTATCTCAGATATATCCTTGGAAGCATAAACAATACACATATCATCGGCTTACATAAAAACGCGGCACTTGTTTACGACATTTGACACACTATTCACATGCATCACATATCCTAATGGACCAAATACTGATCCAGTCGGCACCCCCAGATCCACATGCATATCCTCACCAGTCACACCAGATATCATCGTACGCATTTTCCTATTACTCAGGTAGTTCCGAAACCATTTATTCGTAGGGCCTCGTATTCCACATTCATCCATCCCCTATAGCAGAATGTCATGATCCAGGGTGTCAAACGCCTTTTTGTAATCTATAAAAAGTGTTATAATTTGTTTACCAGCGTCCAAAAACTCGTTTATGTAATCGGCAAATTCCGTTAGTGCTGAAACTGTACTGCGCCCCGGGCGGAAACCGTGCTGAGCGTCTGACAAAATATGACATTCCAAGAATTTAGAAATTTGGCTTACAACAATTTTTTCAAAAATTTTATCAATAATAGATAATATGGCTATAGGTCTATAATTAACATATTCTAAGTGGTGTCCTGACTTATATATAGGGCGTATAATAGCATGTTTTAACTGATCGGGATAAATACTTTTCAACATACACAACTATAACAGGACTTAATTGTTTGCGTATATATTTGATGTCTTTTATCCTAATTCCATCTAATCCGGGGGCTTTTTCACATGATAAATTATTAATAACCTTTTCTACATCTAAAGAGCACACCATCATATATCTAAAACCACCACCACACTCGGATTCACATATTGTCTTCTATTTAAAAATTTAATTTTACATTTATGCTTTATTCCCTTAATTTCTTCAGTAAATGTTTTAGAAAAATTTGTACATATTTGTATTATATTTTCTGTCTTACCTAAATGTCGCAATATTACATCATCTAGACTTACTTTATTTCGCCCCAGCCACTGGTTTATTTTTGCCCATATTTTCTTAAAAGTCCCCATTACATTTTTTTATTTCCATCTGTCTATATTTATTTTTAGCCTTAATTATAGTTTTATTACTTTATTTCTAAATTTTGTATATTCTAATCGCTTATTCATATTTTTTGGTTCACATTTCCACACTCTAAACAAATAGTCTCAATATCATTTTATATAAATATCTATCTATCCATGGTTGTCGTATTATACTTTTATTACAAGTTGTTACTACAGTTGTACTTTCCCTATATATCCTATCAAACACAGTACATAATGTTTGAAATAACACAAGTGGACATGTTATATCCGATAATTGCGCCCAGTTATACGAGTCTAGCCTTTGTTTTATAAAATTTTCGTTAAGTAATTTCCGCACACTATTGTCCCTACTAGTTTGAGTCATTATATTGCAGTTATCACTTAAATTTACCACTATTCCAATCGCATGGTGATCGGAGATTTTCGTCTCGAGCACGAACGATGACGGCTCACACTCGTTCCGTCCCGCACGTACCCACAGGTGATGTACGCACGATGTCTCGTTCCGTCCATCCACAACCGCCTCACGTTTATCTCTGTACTCGGTATGGAACACAATAGGCCGTAGGCACACAGGGTGTTTTTGTACTTCGTTGTTGTTGGATTAATTTTATCGTTTAGAATATCTATATTTGTGTCACCAATCAATATTACATTATCAGATGTTGGAATAGATTTTAACGTGGTCTCCAATTGATGTATGAAGAATAATTTATTTTTTTGTGGTGGTCTATACATGGCGATAATATGAGTTGTCTTGTTTCCTATTTTTAGCTGTCCGTGTAGCATTTCTAAGGCCTCTGTAGGAACTCTCCGAGCATCGAAGCTAAGTTTATCACGGGCATAGATTAATATCCCTCCCCCTCTGGTAGTTACTCTTGATTATAAAGGAGTTAAATCCTGTTATTTGATATAACGATAGCTCTTCTTTTCTAATATTTACTTCGCTTAATATTAATATATCTGTCCTGTATTTATGTTCTTCCAATAAAACTAGTAATTCATTAAAATGTTTCCGAAGTGACCTGATATTCAGATGAAGAATTTGAATATTGTTTATATTTTGTGTGAAATCATTACTCAGATCTGTAATATCGTATCTAAATGTTCTAGCTAGTAGAAAAACAACAGAGTAACGTAAAGGTCGCACGTATCTAAATGTTCTAGCTAGTAAAAAAGTTTATCTTGTGAGAATAACCCGTAATTTTGATGTGTATCTATATTTTTTTTGAACTTTACTCAATTAGTTTTCTAGTATTTAATCAGACAGTGAGTGATTAGTGGAACATAAACATAAAATAAGGAAATAATTAAAAGTAAATATTCAAACGTGTGTTTCTTGAGAAGTTGTTGACTATAACGCGTAAGCGACACGATCTGCACGGCGCTTACGCTCTTTTCGTCGGACAGTTCGCTTAGAAGTTTTAACAACCGGGCTGCATTGCTGACGATCAGCTGGTTATTTTAAGTCTACCGCTAAGTTGATATTAATATTGCATCCACGGGACATGTCTTCGTCAACAAAGAATAGCAAAATAGTACAAAAATGTGCGGGGTGCAACAACAACTTGCCGCAAAGAGAGTTTCTGGGATGTTCAATATGTAAGTTAAAATATGATTTACTTTGCGCTAATGTATCGAATAAACGTTTTTATTTAATGGATCAGGAGAACAAACGTTCTTGGAAATGTATAGAATGCCGCAGTAAGCAGCCAAAGACTGATAATACCAATACGCCGGTACGCGCAAGCACGATATCACAAAAACCCCAGGAAGACTTAGTTGAGTCGGATAACTCCGAAAATTCTCATAATATTACGCATCGTGTAAAAATAGTCAAACCAACAGATACGGATAATATACTAAACATGTCTCCTTCTGAGATCTCAGACTTAAGTCCTGCTAAGGAAATGCGGTTATTTTGGTGTGAATTACGTGCAGTCCGTAATGAAATGGTACAATTTAATAGCACATTGTCTGAATTAACGGCAGTTATGAATAAGTATAACGAACGAATTGATTATTTAGAGGCTAAATTAGAGTCATTTGAAGTAAAACAAATTGACAAAGAATCTAACAGAATTGAACACCTGGAAACTACAATAACTCAATTGAAACTAGACCTTCAAGACCGTGAGCAGGAGATGTTATCCAATGATGTGGAGATAGCGGGTATACCAGAGGTGAGAAATGAAAACCTAATGCACGTCACGTTTACTGTCGCTAAGAAACTAACTGTGGAGATTGAGGACCGTGACATAGTAAGTGTAAAACGCGTCGGGCCAATAAGGGCGCTTGTTGAAGGACAGCCGGTGCCAAAGCCCCGACCAATTGTAAGGTTCACACGCCGAGCACAAAAAGATGCACTGTTGCAGGCAGCACGCGTGAGACGCGGTGCTAACACAGCGGACATGGATTTTCCTGGATCTCCGCGTTTATTTTATATCAATGAACGCCTTACTAAATATAACCGTCAGCTCTTTCTAAAGTCGCGGGAAATATCTAAGCGAAATAAGTGGCAGTATGTATGGACAAGAGATGGAAATATATATATACGTCAAGAACATGGTAAGAAGAGCTATCGTATTCGTTCGGAAACAGATTTAGTTAAGGTTTTTGGTGAAGATATGGTTGGTTCAGTTAGCGTTAGTAAATAATAAAAAATATGCTAAAATTTTTATTGTAAGTAGTGTAAATATAAGAAAAATCATAAAAACGAATTGTAATATTAACCTTCAAACTGTTTATAATAGTGTCAATTACATATTTTTTAATTATAGATTTATTTTTAGGTGTGTTACAGGGAGTTTCGTGTGCACGATCCACCCTTTTATATGTTTAGTTGCTGGTTGCGTTTTTTTCTTTGTATCTGATATTGTTATTATCTATAATTTTCGTATGGGCTTAGAACATCTCACAGTTGCAATACATTTTTTGAGGACATATGTTTATAATAATGGGTCCTTTAAATAAAAATCGCAGTTTAACATTGGGGTTACTTAATGTAAGATCGTTAAATACAGGTAAAGATGAGTTATTGGCCAGTCTTGACAAATATAAACCTGACATTCTTGCTCTTAATGAAACGTGGCTTAAAGAAGGCGAAGAAAAGATGGCAATATTAGTACCAGGATATACACTTAAACACAAACCACGCCCACGGGATAGCCGCGGAGGCGGTGTAGGGTTCTTTGTTCGAAAAGAACTTCGGTTGCGGACCATGCAACACCCGAAATCACAACTAGAACAAATGTGGCTTGAACTAAAGATTCCCGGCAGCGGACGTGTCGCGATTGGTACAGCATATAGACCAGAATCGGTAGATATTGAGATTGCGATGGATGCACTAAGTGAATCTGTAAGTACTTTCGGATATTGTGATTGCATTTTTTTATTAACTGATTTTAACATTGACCTCCTACGACCTGATAAATTAATAGCTCGCAAATTAAATACGTTTTTATCGCAGCAAGGACTCTTTCAACTCGTTAATGAAGCAACACGCATTACTGATAGAAAAGAATCACTTCTAGATCTTATTTTGACCGATTCTCCAGAATTATGCAAAAGTATTAACGTATACCATAACACGGAACTGAGTGACCATGCCATGGTGATTTCCGAACTTAAAATTAATAAACCTAAGGAGAAACAGCTATACATACACACGAGGTTTTTTACGTGGTAGAGCCATGCTGCAGTTATATTAGTAGTATAGCTGTAGCACGAATGGGTCGGCTCGACCGGGGAAGGACCACGCTCTCACAGAATACCAGCGTGAAATAGTAGCTTAATGCTGCTGTATTTCGTATGGTGAGTGTAGAGAACCGGAGACCCTTTTTACTGGAAACGAGGCATTCCATCTTAGTCCTCACTGGTGACAACGCATCTGCATTTTGATTTGTAATCGAGGATAGATGTAGATGTCTATGGGCCACAGCAACCACTTACCATCAGGTGGACTGTGTGCTCGTTTGTCACCCTAGCCTATAAAAAAAAAAAAAAAAAAAAAAAAAGAGGTCTTTAGGACAAATTAATCAAAATGAATTTTTAGCTCATCTGGAAAGTCTGTCTTGGTATGATACTGTAATTGAAAATAATATCAACAAAAAAGTTCAACAGTTTAGTAGTATGTTGCTTGACGCTTTTCAAATACATGCACCTTTAAAGTTAATTAGGCTAAAACAAAAACCAACACCTTGGATTACAGACAATATAAAATTAATGATGACACTCCGCGACTCTGCTCATAATCGTGCCAATATTTCAGGAAAGGATTCGCACAATGACTATTATAAAAGTCTCAGAAACTTAGTAAATAGCGCAATCAATAGAGAAAAATCAGCTTATTTTATGTTTTATATTAACAAAAATCAGGGTAATCCAAAAACTATGTGGAGCCATCTGAAGCGAATATCGCCCGTGGGGAACCAATCAGGACAAATATGCGTACCATCACACCTCTGTAACCCCGATACTATTAATAATTTTTTTATAGAAGTGCCAGGAGATAATGAAATAGATAAAAGTACTATTAAGTACTTCAATAGCAACCGATTAAAAAAACACTGAATTTAATATTACAACCGCAACAGAATCTGAGGTTTATAAAATAATTACAGCAATTGGAACTAAAGCCAGTGGACACGATTTAATTAATATAGATATGGTTCGTATATCTTTATCGGTAACATTACCTATAATAACAGGAATAATAAACGAATCCATTACTACTAAGATTTTTCCAGATCCTTGGAAACTGGCCAAAATTAAACCTATTCCTAAGAGTCCAAACGTACAGGAAATTAATAACCTTAGACCAATCAGCATTTTACCTACACTTTCCAAAATATTGGAGAGGGTAGTATGTTCACAGTTAACGAGATATTTAGAAGATAATAATATTTTACCTGAAATACAATCCGGGTTTCGTCGAAGGTATAGTACGGAAACAGCTCTGCTGCACGTCACGGATGATATAACTGCAGCTTCTGATAAAGGTGAGGGTAGTATACTGGTGCTATTGGATTTTACTAGAGCTTTCGACTGCATAAACCATGATATACTTCTGGCGAAACTGTCATACTACGGAGTATCGGAGGCAACGTGTAAATGGTTTTACTCATTTTTGTCAAATAGAAGTCAAAATGTTGAAATTAACACTGACCAAGGGGAAGTAATACAATCAAGTGTAAGAAGAACGTCCCGAGGCACTCCGCAAGGATCTATCTTAAGCCCTATTCTATTCATACTATTTACAGCGGATATTAGCAAAGTATTAAAACATAGTAAAATACATCTGTATGCCGACGATACTCAAATTTATCATTCGTTCAAGCCAGAACAGACGGAAAATGCAGTTATGCAGTTAAATGAAGATTTGTCGGCAATCTTCCAATGGGCAAACAAAAATGGTCTAACCCTTAATCCTTTAAAATCAAAATATATGGTGCTAGGAAGTAAAACACAATGTAAAAAAATATTAAGTAAGAAACCGGAAATACTCATCAACAAAAAAAAGGTACTCAGAGTGGATCATACTAATAACCTTGGTCTTACCCTCGATAGCCAACTGCGATTTAATGAACATGTAAATATTAAAGTACGTAATGCTTTTTATCGTTTAAAGGTTTTATATGGCATAAGAAAATACTTAACAGTAACGATCAGGAAGACCTTAGTTGAGTCGTTAGTGTTATCACATTTTAATTACTGCGATACCGTCTATGGCCCACGACTGTATGCAAAAACAAAAAAGGCAATTCAACGCGTGCAAAACGCATGTACTCGTTTTTGCTTTAACGTCCCAAAAAGAGCTCACATTACTCCATATATTAATGAAAATAATATTTTAAAAATGGACGCACGTAGGAAACTCCACTTGGTTTGCTTAGTTCACAAAATTATTAGTAACAAAAGTCCACTGTATTTATACAATAAATTAGATTGGAGTAAGAATGCACATGAAGTAAATACACGTAAAAGAGTCTTATGGCAAGGAGTGAATATTCCATGCCATAAGACTAAAAACTTCAAAGGGTGTTTTAAATATTCGGCCGCAAAAATATGGAATGATTTGCCACCACCCTTAAAAGAAAATTTTAATATTAATTCTTCAACATTTAAAATAAAGGTTAAAAAGGAGTTATTACACGAACAGAAATCTTTTTAGGCCGAATAACTGTATGTTTATTCTGTAATAAGTATTTTTATCTAACACATATTGACTGTATAGAGGTTTACCAACAATACATAATTAAGTAAGATGTGCGTGCGACCAAAATACATATACCCAAAACAGCAGGGACTGGCTGAAAAACAGTGCTGAGCATAATGCCCAGCGAATACTGAGCCTGTGCCCGTTGCCTCACATTATAATCGTATACTGAGTAATATTAGTTAATCTGATAATTGTGAATGTTTTTTTTTTATTTTAAATCTAATCATTTTTATGTGTATACTTACTTTGTAAACTTTTCATTTGTAAACTTATTATTGTGTGGCAATAAATATTTATTGTTATTATTATTATTAATATCATTATATCTTTTATATATAATGTCTGAAAAAAATATATCCGTTTGGGTGAACGTTGGTGTTAAATGCACTTAGTGTGTATTCCCCGCTCCGCGCGTACTATGAGCGAATCGCATTTATTTATTAGTTATAATCTTCGAATTTATTTAGGTCATCTTCCGATTTTATGTTGTAGATCTTCTTTTCTTCGCTGCTCTTTTTTACTAGGATGTTGTTGTTTTGGACCCAAGTATATTGATAGCCTTTTGGTTTTAGTTTATTTCTGACGGCCCATAGAAGTTGGCGCTTGTATTTTGGCAAATCCTCATTAATAAATACGGGGTTTTCGCTGCCATTGCCATAAATTTTATTATATGTTAATTTATATTGTTTTATGGCTAACATCCAGCTATTACGGGCGTTTTTAGATCGCAGTTTAACCACGACGGTTTTAATCTTTTTATCACTAACTTTTTCTTGACCTACCCTCTGTGCTTCTTCGATATCATCCGGATTTAAGTTTAGCTTACAAGCTATTTCTTTAATTACAGACGTAATATTCTCGTCCTTGTGCATTTCCAGCCCGTGAATTTCTACATTTTTCTCTCTTTCTTTAATCTCCAGCTCCTGCACCCGTTCTTCCAACGCTTTATTGCACTTCTCTAAGTAGATATTTTTCTGTTCTAATGACTTGATTCGTTTTTGCGATTCTTCCTTGAATGTTATTAAGGTTTGATACATTTCGGCGTAAAATTCTACGTTAGTAGAAAGATCTTCAATTTTTTTTCCATATTGTAAATAACTTCTAACTTTTTGTTCACTTCAGCCTTCTCACCGGATAGTTCACTAGGGTTTATCGATAGTTTTGGGTCC